>VMDO01007737.1:72306-89223 GCA_007922755.1 Pedetes capensis | reverse complement strand
CCAGGGCACATCCCAGGGCGCATCCCAGGGCACATCCCAGGGCGCATCCCAGGGCACATCCCAGGGCGCATCCCAGGGCGCATCCCAGGGCGCATCCCAGGGCGCATCCCAGGGCGCATCCCAGAGCGCATCCCAGAGCACATCCCAGGGCACATCCCAGAGCACATCCCAGGGCGCATCCCAGGGCGCATCCCAGGGCGCATCCCAGGGCGCATCCCAGGGCGCATCCCAGAGCGCATCCCAGGGCGCATCCCAGGGCACATCCCAGAGCACATCCCAGGGCGCATCCCAGAGCGCATCCCAGGGCGCATCCCAGGGCGCATCCCAGGGCACATCCCAGGGCACATCCCAATGGACATGCTCATCTTACCTGAAGTCCAGATCCTTGGACAAACATTGGCTTCTGGATATTTGTTGGGCAGTAGAGGGAGGCATTTTGTTCGATTGGTTTTGTTTTTTATTTTTAGTTTTTGAGACAGTATGCTACTATGCGCCCCGGCTGGCCTTGAACTTGTGATCCTCCTGCCTCAGCTTCCTGAGTGCTGGGATCACAGGTGTGCGCCAACACACCCAGCCAGAGGGAAGACATTTTGAAGAAATGCATAGTGCACGAATGGAGGTTTGGCTGTTGAGACCTTCAGGCTCCTTTATGGTAGAGATCACCCAGTGCGCTATAGAACTGGAGGAGCCAGTGTGGATCCAGGCCTCCCTGGAGTCAGGGAGGCTCTTATCCTTCTCTTCTTTCCCCTTGCAGGCATGTGCCCTGGAACCTCCACGAGCCGTTACCAGGCCAATTTCTTTTCACTGGAAACCTGGATCTCATGTACGTGTTCCTGCCTTAATTGCCTAATTCCGTGACTTAGAGATAGGGCAGTGGCCGTGGGGAGAGAAAGAAAGAAGAATGGGTTTGGTGATTAACTTTCTCTCACACATTATATTTTTGGGGATCAGCGGGTAATGCCGTCTGGCCCTCCTGATAGTTTTAAGTAGGGGAACCATCAAAAGCTGGCAAGATTGCCGGCGCCTGGATCCTGGCCTTACATACTCTGCTACAGAATTTGGGAAGTAATCTGAGGGCAGTGTGGAATCATTTGAAGAATTTTAATTCGGGAAGTTTCTATTTGCACTTAGAAAGCTCACTCTAGCAGAGTGGTTCCCGCCACCCCCGTCCCAGGGCTGGAGTCAGACCCAGGGCCTGGCACGTGCTGGGCAAGTGCTCTGCCCCTGAACCGCGTCCCCATGCCCCGTTGTCCCTTACTTCCAAGAGGCAGCAGAACAGAGTAGTGAATATTTAATTTCTGGGGCTCTCTGCCGAGATTCTGATTTTAATTTTTTTCGTTTACCAAGACTGGGATTGAGGAAGTTCTGACCCTTACGGACTTTATTTTCTTGTCTATAAAATGGTGAAGATACAGAAACCTTTCTCATATCCATTGTCTAAAAAAATAACGAAGTTCGCCGTGGCGCCTGATGCCGATACGACATAAATCCGAGTTCTTGTTATTGATGGTGTCATTATTGACAGCAATTTTGGGGAAGGGTTGGAGGTAGTGTAAGAAGGAAGGAAGAAAACCTGAAGTACAGTCATTCTGATAACTCAGACAGCAGTGGTTGCAATGCGGAGGAAGGGGAAGCTGGGAATGTTCAGCAGGAGAATAGGCGCGGCCGGGGGCTGGCGGGCAGCAGGAGGCGAGGAACAGCGAGGAGCGAGGGTGGCCTGCCGATCTCTGCCTCGGCTTCCCGGTGGCGGGACTCACCGGGGCAGGGGGGCAGGGCGTGCAGAGTCCATCGCAGTGGACTTGGGTGGAAAGCCGGGGCTGGGGAGGCGTCCTGGGCTTGCCTTGAGGCCCTGCTCTCCAGGGCCTTCCCGGAGCCTGCTGCTTACCGAGGCTGGGACGCCCCCGCCCCTGGGTCTTGCCTCCCACGAGGACTTTTTTGAGCCAGGCTGGGAGTTGCCTTCGCTCCAACTTCAGCGGAAAGCGAGGAGGGAAGCGCAGCAGCGAGGGCAGGTGTCCGCTTTCAATGTGCAGCATGGTCACTGTGACTGCTTTGCTCCCTAGGGCTTTTATTGTCATGGCTTCGGAGGTGGGGCTCTGGGTCATTGTGGGTCCAGGCCCCTACGTCGGCAGCGACCTAGACCTCGGAGGGTTGCCCAGGTAAGCTGTGTCCTGGACGCCCGTGGAGGGCCTTAAAGTGCATTCCAAGCAGTCGGAGCAAAGGGTATCGCTTTGTTTTCTATGCACATTTTTAATCTGCTCTATTTTGTCCATTTAATGGCATAGAAGATGAACCTTAAAATATTGGGGGGGATTATATAGTATGTTTTTAGAAAAATAAATCTCCATTTCTGCAGGGCAAATGAGGTAGAAATCATATTTCTTCTTAAGTTAAAAACTCATGAAGCTAGGCATGGTGGCACACTCCTGTAATCCCAGCACCCAGGAGGCTGACACTAGAGGCTGGCAAGTTTGAGGCCAGCCTGGGCTACATAACAAGGCCCTGTCTCAAAACAAAACCAAACCAAACAAAATAAAATCAAAACCCCAAAACTAATGACCACCAGTTAAAAAATATCCTTGTAAATTCTAGTTTTTGTGGTGGAAATACAAATGTTGTTGTTGTTATTAGGTGCTGTTGAGTCGGTATCCAAATCATAGTGACCCTCATAGGGTTTTCAATGGCTGAGCGCTTCAGGATTGCCTTGGGAGTAGATTGCCAGGTCCTTCTCCCATTTTTGTGGTGCTGGGAGTTGAACTCAGGGCCTCAGAGACTGCAGCACAGCGCTCTACCCATAGTAAGATCAATTATCTCTTTTTAAAGTGGGTGGTTATTTTTTGGCCTTTCAAAATGATAGTAAAGTACATATAACATAAAATTTATCAATTTAGTCAATTAAAATGTGCAATACTGTGGTATTAACCTCAACCAAAGTGTTCAATAATCATCACCACTCCAAAAGAAAATCCCACACTTCAGTTCCTCCCCGTTTTATCTCCCTTTCAGCCACAGTAGCAACCATGATTCCACTCTTTGCTTCTGCAGATTTGCCTCTTCTGGAGACTTCATATAAATTGAATCAGACAATGTGTGCCCTCCTATGTCTGGCTTCTTTCACTTAGCATAACGTCTTTAAGGTTCATTCGTGTTGTGGCATGACTTAGTGCTTCCTTCCTTTTCGTGGCTGAGTAATACTCCAGTAAAGAGCTCTTTTTAATTTTTTTGAAGTTTATAAACAGCTTTATAATAATCTCATCCTACACTAGAGATTGGCAAACTTTTCTTGGAAAAGGCCATGTAGCAAATATTTTAGGCTTTGTGGGCCACATTCAACCTCTGTAATTAGCATGAATGCTTCTGTGACAATATGCAAACAACTGAGTGTGGCTGTGTGCCAATAAAATTTTATTTACAGAAACAGACAAGAGGTCTGACTTGGCTTGTAGGTTGTAGTGTGGGGTGCTGGGCTCAGACCATGGTTGCCTGGCCTCTATTTGCATTGTGAGGTGCTGTGTGAGTTCTAATGAGCACGCCCTGCTCTTTCCTGAGGCTAGATTAAGCCCTCATATCACACCGCTGAGTGTGGCTGTAAAAATGTGGTCTGCGTTTTCAGTCCCCTCTAGTTGAGTATTTATTGCTCTCTCCCACCCCGAGGCTGAGTCTCCTCTTTTCAATCCTAGCTGGTTGCTCAAGGATCCCAAAATGAAGCTGCGGACGACTTACAGGGGCTTCACTAGAGCAGTGAACCTCTATTTCGATCAGCTGATTCCCAGGATAGAGCCACTCCAGGTAAAACTCAACCCCCGTCCCCACCGCTGAGGGAAGGACTTGCCTGAGTGGATTCCCTGGATAGGGTTTCCCACTTTCTATGCATTTGGAGGCAGAAGGCACACTCAGTAGCGCATTAGCAACAGCCAATTCCAACTTCTTATAGAAAACTTCTTATAGAAAAACATCAGATTTTTGCCAGCTGTGGTGGTGCACACCTGTAATCTCAGCACAGGCAGAAGGATTGCAAGTTTGAGGCCAGCCTGGACTATGTAGTGAGATCTTATCTACCTCAAAATTAATAAGTAAATACAAACTTAAAAATTAGGTTTGAAACTGGGCGCGGTGGCGCACGCCTGTAATCCCAGCAGCTTGGGAGGCGGAGGCAGGAGGATCACAAGTTCGAGGCCAGAGACAGTCTGTGTAATTTAGCGAGTCTCAAATAAAGTAAAAAAATGGGCTGGGGGTACAGCTCAGTGGTCCAGCCCTTGCAAAGCATGCAAGTGCGAGGCCCTGGGTTTAACCCCCAGTACTGCAAAAACAAGAAAAAAGAAAAATTGGGTTTGAATTGCCCTGCTTCTTTGCTTTTCTTCCACCGGCTGTTTACAGCTCTCCTGGTAGGACACTTGGAGCCACATCCCATATTTTTGTTTGGATGTGGCCATTATTTATTTGCTCCCTTTCTCACTATAAATGGGAGCTTAATGATTCTCCTCAGAATGTCTGTATTTACCTCTCCAGCGACATGACAGTCCTTTATAAATAACAGCTACAGAGGCAACGTGAGGCTGGCGATTTTGCAAAAGTCGTAATTCATTGGATGTTTAACGTGCCACCTGGCAGTGAAACCCTGGGGTCAGGCATGCTCACTGTGCAGGTGCCACTGAGTTTCTAAAATGGGTGGGACACAGAAAGGCCTGCAGGCAGGTGGTGCCCAGCGAGTGGAAGCTCAACTGAAGGGTTTAAACCTTGCGGTGGTGGGACGGCTTTATGCTTGGACTCCCCTGAGCTGGCGGTGTAGGGTGCGATGCCTTCTCATGCTCCTGGGGAGCTGTGGGCGGCAGCCATGTAATCATGAAGAAGACACCCAGCACTCCACCCTGAGCTGAGTTGCTAAGCTGCGGTGTTTGGTAGGCGAGGTGCATCAAGCGCATTCACTTTCAACTCGTGGTGGCCACCTGGGGACACAGCCCCGTGGCAGCTTGAGGAGCGTCTGTGCTGGGTAGAAAAGGAGAAGGGAGGAGGACAGGGTAGGTACGCAATAAGGTCTATTAGCTACAAGCTTGTCCCAGGCAGGGAACACTGACCGGCTTATTTTATCCTCGCAGTGAGCATTTGTGAGGGAGAAATTTCTGATTGAGTGGAGGCAGTGCCACGGCTTATCTGTGGCTGGAAGGATGTGTCTCATGATACGACTCTGTTAGGAACAGATTTGGCTCGTAACACTATGAGTGTCTCAGAGCTAACTGGGCTCAGGGAATCCCTTGATACTCCCAAGAGACTAAATAACATAAATCATTTAGGAGACTGGCGAGAGGGTCCTTTACAGAGACCAGAGCTATGCTGGCTGATGTTGTTGTTGTTGTTAGGTGCCGTCAAGTCAGTGCCCGACTCACAGTGACCCTACATACAACAGGTGAAATGCTATTGTCAGTGCTTCTCTGCTGTTCATAGGGTTTTCAATGGTGGATTGATTTTTCGGAGTGGGTTGCTGGGTCCTTCTCCCAAGCCTACAGCACCTGGTGTTCCCAGGCGGTCTCCAACCCAAGTACTAACCAGGCCCAAGCCTGCTTATCTTCCGAGATCTGACAGGATCGGACTCCACAGTGCTATGGCTGCAGGCATGCTGGCTGATAGGATAGCTATAGTCACACATGGATCTTCAAATTTAAATAAAATACATAATGCAGTACCTCGGTCACACTAACCACCTTTCCAGTGCTCCATGGCTGCATGTGGGTGGTTGCTACCATACTGCACATTGCAAAACCAGAACATTTTCAACATTACATAAAATTCTCCTGGGCATTGCTAGACTAGAGTGCTCAGCCTCTCTCTCAGTCTTTTTTTTCTTTTCTTTCTTTCTTTCTTTTTTTTTTTTTTGCGGTACTAGGAGTTGAACCCAGGGTCTTGCACCTGCATGCTTTGCAAGTGCTGGACCACTGAGCTGCACCCTCAGCCCACTTTTTAACTTTTTTTTTGAGACAGAGTCTTGCTAAATTACGCAGACTTTCTCTGGTCTCGAACTTGCGATCCTCCTGCCTCTGCCTCCCAAGCTGCTGGGATTACAGGTGTGTGACACCGCGCCCGGCAGGACTTCTCAGTCTTGAAAAACCTGCCTGGAAAAACAAATTAGCACGCAGAGAACTGCTATGTGAGCATGAGACCCAGGCCCGAGGATCTGGGGAGGCCTCAAGAGGGTTTTCTGTGGCCTCATGAGCTGGCACTTGCTTCCTACTAAATATCTTCTTTCAGAACTTTCAGTTGTATGGGTCAGATCTGTGGGTCCTTGCTTCAGCTGCTGTTAACTGGCTCTTTCCTCTTCTTTGCTCTTAGCCTGCTGGGTTGCTCGGTGGATGCATAGGAAGGGAGAAGAAGGTTTAAAAAAGTCTTTCGATGTGTGTTGGCAGGGGATTTGTGATTTCAAGGTTTCAGAGCAGCGACAATCTGGTCTTTGTGCCTTCTCTTTCTCTTCTCTCCAGGCACCTGACACTCAGGTATTCCTTGCCTGGTAAATATCTTCCTGCTTCAATTCTGTGCATGTAAGTTTTCTCCTGGGTCCTGACGGTCAGGCTCTGCTGTGCAAACATCCGTCACACATACACACGGTCCTAAACGTTGCCCAGGTTGCTCCCTGGATTGTTGGCATGGAGTTCAGTTCTTAAAGGTTGACGATATTTTTCTGATCTTTCCGTGCTGGGAGGGGCTTCTCACGGTCTCCAGGATGCTCTCAAGGGAAGACTGAGGAGGTGCAAAGCAGGTCCAGTGAATTTGGCGAGGGTGTGATAGGCGTGAGCTATGGAGGGAACATGTACTGGCCGACGGGGACTTCGAATTGACAGAGCTGTGGAGAGGAGATAACTGAGCTGGTCCCAACTGACCAAAAGGAACCAGAGGGAGTGAAAGTAATTTGCGAAAGGGCATAGTGTAGAGGGCAGAAAGGGCAGCGATCCAGCCCGGAGCTGGGGTTCAGAGAGAAGCGTGAAGAACATCGATGGTAAGGGGGTGGGGCACGAGGCACTCCCAGAGGAGACTGAGGAAGAGCAACAGGAGAGGGGGGACCCCCAAGGAGGGAATTCGGCACAGAAGATGGTCAGCAGCAGAGAGGGGCCCAGAGGAGGGGTGGCCAACGGTGTCAGATGTCACTAGGAGGGCATTTAAATTAGGCGGGAAAACATCTCATTTTAATTTAGGGAAAAGAAGTCAAGGCTGGCAGTTTAGTGGATTGGGAAGAGTGGAAGCGAGGCGATGGCGAGCAGGGGGGAAGAGCAGAGGCAGGGCTGGGTGGGAGGGTGGTGGCTGGAGGGAGGTTTAGTCCAGGCAGCTTGTTTTAACCTTGGGCCTTAAGTCCACGGAAATGAGGATGGGCAGGGGTCCGTAAAGAGAGGGAGGAAGTGGCAGCGGGCAGAGGGACTTCTGTCAAGAGCAAAGTCCCTGGGAAGCAGGAAGGAGGGGGGAGCCAGCACAGGGGAGGGGAGAGAACCCCGGGTGAGGACCACAGGCCCTTTACCCTTCAAGCTGGGGCCAGGTGCAGGGGATGGCAGTGGAAGTTTGGGGTGCCCTTGACACATTTGATTAAAAGAACAACAATGGGAGTTGATTATTTAGGGAGTCTTGTAGGATTCTGAGAGCCTCTGACCTTCCAGAAGTCACCCCTGGCCGTGGAGTGAGGGAAATGGCCAGGGCCGTAGACCAACTTTGGGCTGAGCTTGTTGTTGTTGTTGTTAGGTGCCATGGAGTCGGTATCCGACTCATAGCGACCCTCACAGGGTTTTCAGTGGCTGAGCCTAGGAGGGTGTCATTTCCATGTGTGCGCTCAGCACGCAGAAGATCCAGTCTTTTCCCACGGTGGCTGTCGCTCAAGCTGTCTTCCTCTCGGCCCGCAGTACATGAAGGGAGGCCCCATCCTTGCTGTGCAAATCGAGAATGAATACGGCTCGTATCATCTGGACAACAAGTACCTGGCGTACGTGAAAAAGGTAAGTGGCTCCGTTTCTTCTCCATTTCCTGCTTCTTTTGTCACTTCATTAGTTTGTTGAGCAAAGGTATCCTGAGTACCTGTGGCTTCCATGGAACCGTGACATGTGAAGATGAACAAGGTCCAGTTTCATTTTTGATTTTCATTTACCTTCCAGAGAGACAATCATAAACTACCCTCTAATATAAGGGAAAAAGCGAAGCCAAGATAGCTTCCTTTCTGTGGCTGTCACAGCTCTCTTTTGGTTGGTTTGCCCTATACGTTTTTCTTACCCTTTTACTTTCAACTTTTCTGTGTCTGTCTATTTAAGGCATACTTTTAAGTAGCAGATCATTAGTCTTTGTTTTTGTTGATTCATTCTGAACATTCTTATCTTGCAAATGAGGAATTTGGTTTGTCCATATTTGGGATTGTTGTTAGGTACCATTGAGTCTTGTCCAACTCTAGTGACCCTTACAGGGTTTTCAGTGGCTGATTGTTTCGGGATTGCCTCGGGAGTGGGTTGCCACATCCTTCTCCCATTTTTGCAGTGCTGGGAATTGAACTCGGGACCTCAGAGACTGCAGAGCGGTGCTCTACCAACTGAGCTAAACCCCTGCCTATATTTAGTGTAATTGCTGATATATCTGTGTTTACATCTGCTCTCTGGTATTTTCTTTCTGTTTGTCCTCCTTGTTCCGGGGTCCCTTTTCTTCTGTTCTGTTGCATTGACTGAGTTTTTATTTTTTAAATTCCATTTGCTCCTCTAGCAGCTTGATATACTTTTTATTTTAAACGATTCTTTTAGTGTTTGCTATACAGATGAATTGGGAGAAGGACCTGGCAATCCACTCCCAAAAAATCAATCCACCATTGAAAACCCTATGAATAGCAGAGAAGCACTGACAATAGTGTTTTGCCCATTGTACTTGTAAGTAGGGTTGCTATGAGTTGTATACAGACTCGACGGCACCGCACAACAACAACGATACAGATGAAAGTTTCCATCCTGAAACTACTAAGTTAATACGTTTGCCGCTTTCAAAGGAAAGCAGGCACAATTTAGTTACTTTTTTCTTCTTGTCACCTTGAGGACTATTGTTGTCATTTGTTTTAATGCTATGCACATTTTTGACCCAGAAGACATTATTTTAATTGTGTGTAGTTAATAGTCATTTAGGTCTACTCAGATAATTTGCTACCTTTTGCTTTTTGGTGTGCTGTGGATTGAACTCAAGGCCTCACGCGTGCCATGCAAATGCCGTACCCCTGGCGACACCCAGCCTGATTATTTGCTTTTCGCCTCTTTAATATTTTCTTTAGCATGTGCTGGTAACAAATGCTTTTACCTTTGGTTTGTTGGAAAATCTGCCTAGTTCACCATTGTTTTTGCAGGATACTTTTGCTATATGTAGAGTCCTAGGTTGGCAGTTATTTTCTCTGAGGATCCTATGGCATCTGTTTGTAATCCTGGAACTCAGGATGTGAAGGCAGGAGGGTCACAAGTGTGAGGCCGGCCTGGGCTACATAATGAGAGCCTGTTGCTGGGTCAAAATACGTGACAGAAGCAACTTGATGGAGGAGGATTTACCTTGGCTCCTGGCCTCAGAGGGTTCGGTTCACGATCCTTTGGCCCCATGCGCCTGGGCAGAACATCACGGCTCAGGGAGTATGTGGCAGGGGTCTTCTTCACCTCATGGAGGGCAGGAAGCAGGGAGAGTGGCATACATGAAAGGGCCAGGACAAGACATGGCCCCCAAGGACATCACTCCAACGGTCTTCTTCCTCCTAAGACCCAGCTCCTAAAGTCTCCAGAACTTCCCAAAATAGTACCGAGCCCCCAAGACATGAGCCTTTTGGGAGGACACTTCCTATCCAAACCCTAACACCGAGTAATGTAAAACTGTTTGCAGCCCACCCTGCTCAGCTTCTGGGATCTCAGCTGATGCTCCGGGAGCAGGCCAGGCCTCGTGCCTCATGCCAGCCTCCCTTCCGCTCTGGGATGCGGGCTCCTGGAGCTCTGCCTCATGTATCCACCATCTCCCAATAAGTCTTGAGGGAACATTTTGGCCAGCGTGTCTAGCAGTGATTAGAAAGGAGACTGGACGTGAAAACAGCCGGCGTCTGGAGAATCTCTTTCTATCCACAAGCTGTGAGCCACACAGTCTGGCTGATCTAAGGCGCCCCTCGGACGCTAGAGTAGTGACGCCCACCCTCTTTCATTCCCATCCTCTGGATTGGATATGTTATATGGTCACCTGCCAGTGAGCCCTGTGGCTCACTGGGACCACGGATGAGACACTGCCTTTTCATGGGACCTACGGGAGTCAGGGTACAGATGACTTTTGGGCTCCTCTCCACTTGAGCCACTCTTGGCCTGTCCTGTTTTTCAAAGGAATCCAGGGGAAGCAAACCACCTCCCAATGGCCAACAAAGGGCTCAGGGATTACTTGGGAGGACATTTTTACTTTCAGGGTATTTCGGTCCAAAATAAGTTACAGTGGACTCTCTAATGCTGTAAACTATGGGCCAGGTATTGTGAGCAGGTGCATTTGATTCAGTCGGACTTAAAGTCACCTAGAACAGGCATTGAAGGGCTCCTCTCAGTACCCAGGCCACCGTGTCAGTGTTTCACCCCGGAATTAGCTAAGCCCCTGTCCTCTCCTCTCTGTCTGTGATTTACAATCTCCGTGGGGCTGATTCTAGCTCAGATAAGACAACTGAAGGCTCAGGCAGCAAGAGGTGTGGCTGGGGGTGGACTGAGCCACAGCTCACCTGCCTTTGCTGCCGACTCAAGGGGAAGTAGTAGTGGTGTGTGGGGTCACACGTGCCCTGGTGAATTTGGCCCGCGGAGTGTGGCACATCTGGGGGCAGTGTGGACAAGAGTGTTTGTCTTAAGTCTGGCCTCCTGAGACACTCTGGAGCTCAGGTCCCTGGGTAAACGCAGACAGCCTCGCTGCCTCTTCTGCCAAGTTGGGATCTGCATGGTGGCTGACCCCACGTGGGAGTTTTGTGTCCACTCCCTAACTCTCAAGTGTTTGGCTCAGGAGTTGGCCCTTCCTCTCCACGCCTCAGTTTGCTTCTGGTATTTTTGTTACCACCATCTGTTCCCAGAGAGAAGCAGCCCCGGGGGCCTGGCAGAGTCCCTTTCCTGACTGAGTTTCTCCGCAGGCCCTGACGACAAGGGGGATCTCGGTGCTTCTCATGACTGCAGACACTGGGCCGAACGTGAGGAAGGGCCACCTGAGGAACGGTAGGCTCTCTGCACCCTGTCCTCTACTGGGCCCGTCAGGGGCAGCACGAGTCTGCCCAGTGCCTTGCCCTTCCCTGCTCCCATTTTGTTTCTCCCAAGATCTTTAGGGGTGGGGTGGGACCTGTGGTCAAAGCTGAGGCAGGAAGCCAGACGCTGCCTGGCTGCCCACCAGCTGTTACCCCAGAACATCCACAATGTGGAGCACTCACTCCATCCTCCTCCGCACCTCGGGGGATGGAGCCAAGCCTGCCTTCCATGCTGCTGGGTGGCCCCGGCTGAGCAATGGGGCAGATGGGTGTCAGAGAAGCAGTAGCCTCTGTGAGCTTGTGGGGCACAGAAGTCTAGGAGGGAGGTGGCTCAGGGGCAGGGAGCATGGCGAACACATGAGGCCCTGGGTTCCGTCCCCAGCTCCACACACACATGCCCAGCAGTGGGGAATGTGGACTGGGCTTACAAGGAGGAAACATGTCGGCACTCAGGAAAATGGCAACGGTAACCAGGGACAGAGCAGGCCCGGGGATGTGGCTCTGTCATAAGACACCTGCCCAGCACACACAAGGCCCTGGATTCAGTCTCCAGCACAGCCAAGAGTAAAGACATAAGAAAGGAGTGGAGACAGGGAGCGGGTGTGTCTGGAATTCTCACACCTAGACACTGTTATCAGGTAGCTTCCTTCTCCCCTTCCCAGGCTTGTTGGTGGCCTTCCCCCGGCTTATTGTGGGAGAATTAGAACAGTGCACTGACGTAGAAGTCGGGGGCTCGGGGTGTAGCCCAGTGGCAGAGCACATTTTTAGTATTAATGAGGTTCTGGGCTACACACACACACACACACACACACACACACACACACACACACACACGCGCGCGCGCGCGCGGGGATCTAGAGGAAATCTTTAGGTCTTCGGTGATTCCCCTGCCTAGGCTTAGTTTCCTCATTGGCTTCAGCGGTTCATCAGCATCAGGAGATTTTACTCCACTGGCCTTTCACTCCTCTGGGTCACTCACTGGAGCGCTAAAGGAAGAGAGGTGTATGTGAAAGCCCCTGGCAGGCTGCTGGGCCGTGGAGCGTTGCAGGGAGCTGACCGAGAGGTGGTGGAAGTGCCGCCTGCCTCTTCCGCCTGGCCCTGGCCCACAGGGGTCCTGGCAGGACCTCACATGCATTTTTTTCCTTTTCCTCCACAGTGCTGGTCACTGTCCACATGAAAAATATAAACAAAGGAACGTATCAAGAGCTGTCCTCCATGCAGGTAAGGATGTGGGGGAGGTGGGAGAGGTTTTGATTCTGACCCATGCCCACAGTTCTCAGGAGGGGTTAGCTCAGTTAAAACTTGAATCTGTTGTGCCCTGGACTGCCTGGCCTAGGTGGTTTTAGGTTTGGCTAAATCAAAGGCACATGCCCACCATGCCTGGTCCATACTTCACAGCATTGGAGGCACCATTGTAATTCACTGCCAGTGCATTTCTTATACTTGGCCAGGAAAGAGAGCAACCTGAGAGAAATACAACTTTTAGGACAGGTGTTGTAAAATTAACTGGATATTGGAAAAGCAGACTTCTGAGCCCCTGCTTTGTTTTGGGGATTTCCATCGATGAGAATCCTCTCTAGACTGGACATGGGAGAGTGCAATAGTGAAGGGGGTGCTAAAACTTGAACCAGGGGCTGGGATTTAGCTCAGTTGGTAGAGAGCCACTCTGCAGTCTCTGAGGTCCTGAGTTCGATTCCCAGCATGGCAAAAATGGGAGAAGAACGTGGCAATCCACTCCCGAGGTAATCCCGAAACAATCAGCCATTGAAAACCCTGTTAGGGTCGCTATGAGTCAGACATGACTTGATGGCACCTAACATCATCAACAAACCTTGAACCAGATGAGAAGCTATAAGTTTGAAATTTAGAAATCTGAAATGAGTACTTTTTTTGACTGTTTATTTGGGGATGGGTATTTGCCAGGCTTGGAGTGTACACTGATGATCAGACATTGCCTCGTCCTTGGAGAGCTTCCATCGAGGTCTGTTCCCTGTGCAGGGCCCCTGATGGTGCCTGGGCCCTGGTTGGTGTTCTCCTGTGGAAAGATGGACGAGTCATGCTGTTCAAGGGTCCTAGGTCAGAATGGGGCTGGGATTTAGCTCAGTTGGTAGAGCGCCGCGCTGCAGTCTCTGAGATCCTGGGTTCGATTCCCAGCACCACAAAAATGGGAGAAAGACATGGCAATCCACTCCTGAGGCAATCCTGAAACAATCAGCCATTGAAAACCCTATAAAGGTCGCTATGAGTTGGACACAACTTGTTGGCACCTAACAACAACAACAACAGGTCAGAATGCTCTAGAACGTGGTAGGGTTTGCTCGATCCCAGCAGGCTGAGCAGAGCAGGCAGTGAGTAATCCATTGTACAGTCCCTGCATTGAGATTGAAAACCTCAAAATGAAACCAGCAAAGCTCCAGGGCCAAGCGTAGGAAGGAAGAGATCCAGCTTGGGAGCATGGCACATGAAAGAGGAGTTGGAAGGTAGTTGACCTCGAGCTTCACCTACTCAAGTCTGTGACATCTATTGTTAGGAGCTTTGAGAGCTTGGAGTTTATTGCTAGAAATGATATTATCATGTTTTTCCATACTGGTGAGAACACTTTTGAAGTGTTTTTGTTTGTTTGTTTTTGTTTTTTCTGCTCAGTCCCTGGTGGCTTAAGTGGCATTTTAATAAAGTGGAATACTCCCAAGAAATAAACTGAAAGAGCTAGGAATGCGCCTCACATTAAAGATAAGACTCATTTGATGGGCTTCTTTGAAATTTTAGAGTATTTTCATATGGAAGGGAAACTCTTTTAAGTACAGGAGAACACAGTTAATTTCAGTAAGTAAAATTTAGTATGAAAATATATATTAGCTGGGCAGGGTGGTGCACGAATCTAATCCCAGCTACTTGGGAGGCAGAGGCAGGAGGATCGCAACTTCATGACCAGAGGCAGCCTGGGTAACTTAGTGAGACTCTGTCTCAAAATAAATTGGGTCAGGGTGCAGCTCAGTGGCTGAGTACTTGCAAGAAGCATGTGTGAGGCCCCAGGCTCAATTCCCCACTCCCACAAAAGAAAGAAAATATATATTGGCTCATTATAAGGATTTTAATTCCTAAAAACTTGATTTCTCTGAAAAAGGGATGAGGTGCCTTAGGTGGCAAAATTCTTCATCATGTAGAATTGCAGCGTGGCCCATCTGTGGTCTGATGTTGAGAGATGGCCATGTCTCATGAGGTGAAGTCATGCGTTAGAAAACCTCAGGGCAAAACATCCTCTCTAAGGTGGAAATCAGAGTCTTAGTCTGTTTGGAAAACTATAACAAAATATCATTTTGCTGTTCTACATGACTTGTAAACAACAGAAATTTGGAGGCTAGAGAGCCCAAGAACAAGGTCATGGCAGACATGGTGTCTGGTGAGGCTGTTTCCTGGTTCAAGATGGCGCCTCCTCGCTGAGTCCTCATACGGTGGAAGGGACAAGGCAGCTCTCTGGGGCCTCTTTTTATAGGAGCTCTATGATTCTGGGATTCTATGAGATTGAAAAGAGTGAAGTTACAGGAGTCTGAACCCTGTGGCCTCAGCTTAACCTTACAAGATTAATTAGGTGCCATCGAGTCGGTATCCGACTCGTAGTGACTCCTCATAGGGTTTTCAATGGCTGACTGTTTCGGGATTGCCTTGGGAGTGGATTGCCAGGCCCTTCTCCCATTTTTGCGGTGCTGGGAATTGAACTCGGGGCCTCAGAGACTGCATCGCAGCGCTCTACCCACTGAGCTAAATCCCAGCTCCGAACCTTACAAGATAGCGAACATTATTTTTGGAGTTCAATAAAGTATTTAAAATCTTAAGTACAAGGATTTCCAGGCATAAATGTAAGTAAAGATAGCACCAAGCCACGTGAATCTGTGGTGGATCACGTGGGAGGTGCTTTATGACTTTCTTTGAAGCATTTGGCTGCTGAGGTGTGACCGTGGGTGCTGCAGGGGTTTGGCTGGAGGTGAACCAGAGCCGGAGGCTGTGGCAGTGATGGCAGCGGATATTCAAAGGACGGATTCCTTCATGGTGTTAGAAGAAGCAGAACAGAAGGGGCCAGCCGCAGAGTCCAGCCTGAACAGAGTCCATCCCCGGGGACTGGAATCATGAATGAACTAGTGGTGGCTCAGAAATGGCAGAAGGCAGGGGGGCGGCCCTAGGGGATGTGTGGATACCGGGGTTGAAGAATTCTTCTTTAATGGGATTCCACATTTCAGGAATTCATGTGTCGCACATCTTTAGCATTTCCTCTGTGTCAGGCATTGCCTTACTAAGTCACTGCTCTGGTCACTAAGGAGAATGAAAAGATTTTATTTCTGGAAGTTTCCAGATTCTATTCCTAGAACATTCTAGAAAGGGCATCACTGAAATGGCAGTTGATCTTACCAAAGCTTGGGTGAAACCACGCAAGGAGTAACCAGGCCAGGAAGATGATGTGAGGAGGGGAGAGTGGAGCTCAGAGCTCCCGGGCCGTGACAGGATGCTCCGAGTTGCCGGTGTGTGTGTGTGTGTGTGTGTGTGTGTGTGTGTGTGTGTGTGTGTGTGAACACTGGACTTTACAGTTTCTGAGCAAGTCAGGGATTCTGAGTTGCAGAAGATTTCTAAAATGACACTCGCTTTTTCTCAGGGTGGCAGCCCTATACTGATGACGGTCTATACAGCAAGGTCTTTCGACACCTGGGGTGCCCTCCGCCAGCGTGCGGACCTACATGGTGAGTTTGCTTTAGTTTCTTCCTCAGGAGAACACGTGACACCCGTGACACTGGGCTGTTTTTTTTTTTTTCTGTTGACTAATGTTCCTGAGCGTTAGGGACAAGGCTTCTGTGTGTGGTAGCTGTATAAACACCCGCGTGAATAAGTGGCCTCCTCACGGACATCTGTGCAGGCCAAGTGACACAGAATGAGCACCCCAGAGATCAGCGAAACTGAAACTCCAGTGTTAGCTGTTTCCATTCTTGTTCTCTCTTATGGAGGCTATGAAGGACACTGTTGTTGTTGTTAGGTGCCGTCGAGTTGGTATCCGACTCATAGCAACCCTGCGTACAACAGGAAAAACACTATTGTCAGTGCTTCTCTGCTGTTCATACGGTTTTCCATGACAGATTGATTTTTGGGAATGGGTTGCTGGGTCCTTCTCCCAAGCCTACAGCACCTGGTGTTCCCAGGAGGTCTCCCATCCAAGTACTAACCAGGCCTTACTCTGCTTAGCTTCTGAGATCTGATGGGATCAGATGCCACAGGGCTACGGCTGTAGGCATGAAGGACACTAGAATGAATTAATCAGCAAAGTAGGGGAATCCAGTGGAGCTGTGTTGGGCGGCAGGAGAAAGGGATCTGGTCCCACGTGGTCTGATCTCGGTTCTCTACCTGGAGAACTGGTGATGATCATTGAAGTGGTGCTGAAGGGAAATGTTCCTGGTGTCATAGTTTCAGATCAGTCACTGTTAGACATTAGCAAGTGCTTTGGAACCACTAAGCTGGACATGTATATTCCTGAGACAAAAAGACCTAAGCAGGCACCGGGTGTGGTGGTGCACACCTGTAATCCCAGCAGCTCGGGAGGCAGAGGTGGGAGGATCACAAGTTCGAGACCAGAGGCAGTCTGCTTAGAGAGACCCTGTCTCAAAAAGTGGGAAAAAAAAAAAAAAAAAAAAAAAAAAAAAAAAAAAAAAAAAAAA
>VMDO01007737.1:0-72206 GCA_007922755.1 Pedetes capensis | reverse complement strand
AAATGAACCTGGGAATAACCCCACCAGTCCTTCCCACCCGAGTCCAGCTGTAGATTTCTCACCCCTACCTTTCTCTCCCTTCTTTCTGCCTCGATGCAGTGCTGATGAAGGATGTGCAGGAAATGTTCAAGCTCCGGTTCTCCCTCAACTTCCACATGTTCCACGGTGGCACCAACTTTGGCTTCATGGGCGGAGCTGATACTCTGGATGGCTACTTCCCTGTAGTCACCAGCTATGGCAAGTGCTTGGCCCCCAGAATTGTCTCCAACTTAGGCGACCTCGCCATTGAAGACTGGAGTATCTTCGGGCAGCCCCCGAGGACAATCTCTGGAACTATACATCTGTTTTGCCATTAACATGTGCTGGGATTGAGGATTTGAAGTTGTTCTTCTTGGTAGTGCTAGAATTCATCCACCCCTGACCACAGCAGCTTTCCTGAGACTTTGCAAGCAGAGAAGTGAGCAGCTACATCTTGTTCATCTGATGTGCACACCTCTGTCTTAGAAGTCAGTTGCTTTGTGTCTCTTGAAAGTGCCAGGATATCCATTAATGTGTCTTGTCTGGTCCACAAGTCTACTTTGGGCCCAAACGGGAAGTCAAGGTTGGAAGAAAGCAAGGACTTAGAACTTGGATAGGAAGGAGAAGCCCCTGGATTAGAAAGCCTGGGGCTTTTAGCTGGACTCATTAGAGTCCCATGGATTGGTGCTTTCTGCCTCCTATTGAAAACATGTTAGATGTCTCTTGGTTTGGATTAATGGGGGGGGGGGTTCTTACCTAATGCCCAGAGATTCTCCTGTTGTTGTTAGGTGCCATTGGGTCATGTCTGACTCATAGCGACCCTCATAGGGTTTTCAATGGCTGTTTCGGGATTGCCTCGGGAGTGGATTGCCACATCCCTCTCCCATTTTTGTGGTGCTGGGAATCGAACCCGGGACCTCAGAGCCTGCAGTGTGGTGCTCTACCAACTGAGCTAACTCCTAGCCCCGAAGCTTCTCCTAGTGCTGCTGTATTAAGGATCTTTTTGCTCAGCACTAAGCTCTTCTTTTCCCAGGGGAAGCTGAACCTGGGCTTTCTTAGGGAAGATGACAAATTTCCCCGTGTTTTTCAGACTATGGTGGACTGTTGACAGAGGACGGAGACTACACACCTGAGTACCTTAGTTTCCAAGAGTTCTTTCACTCTGTTACAGGTACCCAGAAACAAGCTCATTCTGCATGGTGTCTCAGCCTCCTCCAGGGGGCTCTGTCCTGTGAGGAGGGGAGGGAGGGAGTGGAGGGAGAGCAGTTCTGCTTTATCATTAGGCACTGTGTGTACGCCTGGGCTACAGGGCCTGCCCTTGAGATCCTGGACCCAGTCCACGTTGCTTGGGCTTCGTTGTGTGTGGGCTCTTCTGTGGAACTTCTGAAAACCAGACATTCCAGGTCCTCCCCAGAGCTACTCGCTGGGAACGTCAGAGTTGAAATGGACTGGGGGGTGGGGGGTGGGGTGGGGGCCTGAGAGACTGTATTTCTCACTGGGCTCTAGAAGGTTCTAATGAGCATCCAGGCTGGAGGGCTCCTGGTCCAGCAGGTAAGGTTGATCTGCCCCTTCTTTCCGGAGTGACAGGACACTCGCCTCAGACCTTATGGTTGTGAGAGGGCTCTTACTCAACCAGCAATGGCCCTGACTCTTCTTGGGGTTAAGAAGGCAGGCCTCGTAACTGGGACCTTCATTCTTGGTGGCTTTGGGACAGCAGGGCAGGGGGGCCAGGTCCCAGGATGGGCCAACCACACACTTCTCATTGCAGAGGTTCCCACGTCCCTCGAACCCGAGCCTAAAGAGAAGATGGGCTATAAGAAAGTGACACAATTACAGTTCATGTCCCTGTGGGAGGTGCTGCCTTACCTGGGCCCGGTGAGTGTTTCCTGGGCATGGATCCACGGGATGGCTTTGGAAAAGACAGAGGAGTGAAAGTCAGCACAGAAGACAAAGAATAAGTGGTTAGGGAACAAAAGGCAGTCCTTGGCAGTGTGTGTTCCTCCTCGTAATCGCACAGTTCAGCATCAGAAGCCTAGACGAAGGATTCGGATTTGAAGGCTGGGAGTGGTGGCATGTGTTTATAATCCCAGCACTCAGGAGACTGAGATAGGAGGATCATGAGTTCAAGGCCAGCCTGTTCTACATAGCAAGAAAGATCCTGTCTCAAAGAACCAAAGTAAATAAATGAATAAAAATTTAAATATTCAGATTAGAAATTCGAATTTGAAGAAATAGCGTAAATATTCCAGAACACTGGGACAGTCCCTTTCATGACCCGTAGGTCTCCTGCTTTCCAAAATCAGTTAGAAGGAAGGTATGGTGACTGGATCTAGGCCAATGATTAACTTGTTTTAAGAGAAGGACTCTTCCACTAAACTTCCTGTGACATTCAATGCATACGATGTAAACTAGGTAAGTCAGGGTGATAGTTCTATAGTGCTGTACTTTTATCTTCCCTGAGGATCAGCCTAATGCACCTCTCGGGTTCCAAGGAACACAGTCTGCTGACCATTGGTCCAGGGGAAAAGGGCATGCTTACTCCTGCAACACTCACGGAACACCAATGCTTTCGAGATTGTATCATCAAGATGCTGTTTTAGGCAACTCCCAGTCTAAGGAGAGGTGGGAGGGTTACACGTCACATAGTAGAGAGCTGAGGCAGGCTGTCTGGGTGTGAACCTTTGCTCCAGGACTTACCAGCCATGAGACCTAGGGACATCATTTAAACTCGCTCTGCTTTTGTTTCCTCATCTGTCAAATGAGGCTTCTCTCTGTCCCCACCTCACTGCTTGAATGCAGTTTGAACAGTTAGTCCTGCCCCTGGCACACAGCAGGGTGAACTGTGCAGGGCTACAGAGACGTGATGGGCACGCTCGACAGTCACAGGACCCTAGTCACGCACACTGCAGTCAAAGATATGCTGAGATGTGAAGGGTGAACAGGAGCGACGGCACGGCCGCAGGGTGGTATGGGATGGATAGAGGAGCCAAGGCTCCCAGGGCCCCTCCATAAAGACAGGGAGGTGGCACGTGTGGGGACCTGGAATCAGGAGGAGCGTGAAAGGTCTTTGTGAGACAGTATCAAGCAGGAAGCCGAGCCCCTCTTTGTGGGTTGTTTTATAAGATTTTCCTGTGGAGTGTGTTGTGTGGTGCTAGGAATGGAACCCGGGTCCTGGTGCATGCTAGGCAAGTGCCTGGCCACTGAGCTGCACCCCAGCCACACTACGGAGTTTTTAAAAGCAGAGTGGGGAGGTCCCACGTGCCTAGGGCACAGCTTCACCTTTCCCCCTTACATAGCTAAACTCATTTCACCTCTGCCCTGCACTTCCCTCCTTACTCTTTACCAGATTATTTTAAAGCAGATCCAAGACATTATGAAATGTCAGCTGTAAATGCAGTTCAGTATGTGTGAGATGATTAATTCTGATCATCAACTTGATTGGATTAAGAAATGCTGAGGAGAGTAGCAAAGCACCCTGGGTGTGCCTGTGATGGTGTTTCCAGAGATGGCTAGATCGCAAGGGGTCTGACTTAATGAATGGATTGATCCTTTGTTAGGTTTATGATGTTACGGCATCCTGGCAGGGGAGGTGGTTAAAGGTAGGAGGTGGGGCCTAGCGGGAGGAAGCAGGTCACTGGGGTGTATCCTCAGGGGGCTATATCTTGCCCTGGCCCCTTCCTGTATTCTCCATTCTCTGCTTCCTGTCTGACATGACTTCAAGACTTTCCCCGGCTGCATGCTTCTGCCACCATGATATCCTGCCCAGTGCATTAGGCTAAGCGAGCATGGACTGAATCCTTGGGAACCATGATCCAAAACAAATATTTCCTCTCTTAAGGTGTTCTGGAAGCCATTTTGGTCACAGTGATGCAAAAGTAACTAATTCAGTATGTATCTCAAATATACTTTAAAAAATACAATAAAGCCAATATCGCCTTTGATAACGATAATAATGATAATTCCTTAAAACTAATGATTCATTAGGAAATGTTTAGCAACTGGTTCTCTGGAAGAAAAACCTTTGATTCATAGTGTTTGCCCATTTCTGTGGTGTAAATATTCCCCCCATGTATAATTTTAATATACCAACATGACACCAAACAGAGTTGGGCAGATGTATGCAGGGTGGCTTTCATGAGCTGGTGTAAGCTGGGTCTAGCATGCCACTGCTTAAAAATCATAAAAATGTCAATGTTCAAAAATTTTCAATTATCTTCTGCCTTTTTGTTTTAGCATTCATTTGTTAATGTCAGATCCAAATGATGCCCATTGCACATTACATGTAACTGATAAGTTTCTTTTAATCTAAAGAGTTTTTTCCTCATTTTTATCTGTTGATAAAGCTGCATTATTGCTATTATAGAATTCCCTATGTTATGGGTTTTGTTTTGCAGACTAGATCCCTACTATACCATTGTCTCTGTACTCCCCACATTTTCTACAAACTGATAATTAGATCTAAATGATTGATGGGATTTAAGTTAGGATTTTTAAAATATGTAAATGTAACTCATTTTATTTGTTTTAAGACTTCTTTATAACCTGTCCTTTTATAATTATATGAAATTACAAGTTTATACAAGATTACTTAAAAGTAGTTTTTTTCTTTCTTTTTTGCTTTTGGGGGGTTTCCTTACCCTATTAGGGTCATTATCAGTTTCTTTATTTTTAGAGGTTGTAGGGCTATGGCAGAAGCCCGCCTACCCTCAGCAGGCTTTCTTGTTTTGTGAGGTCCTCAAATGAAGTTTCCAAAATCTCTTTTTCTCGTCTTCCCAAAGATGCAGTCTCTCAGCCATCCCTGGAGTCTTCAGTTCCGTCTCGAAGCCACGGCACATTGAAGCTGGGCACTCTTGCAATGATAGCTCTCACTTCCTCCCCACAGTCAGAGCAGTCTTTACAATCTCCAAGGCTAGCACATCTTTTAAGCCAGTGGCAGGGGAGAGTCTCTCCCTGAGCTGAGCTAGGGAATGGGACAGACAGGAGTAGTTCCGCTTAATCTCAACTGGATGGAGCTTCAGGTGGTGACAGGAGGCTTGACAGGCTCAGCTGCTTGCTGACGTGTGCCCGCGTCCACCCTGACTCTGGCTGGTTAGCATCGAATCCTCACTAATCCTAATTATTCATAGTGGAAATTCTATGACTTCCAGGATCTGCTTTAAAATTATTCTCTAAAGGGCAGGGAGGGCAGAGGATGTACAGGTGCAACAAGAAGAGTGGGGTATAGGTACATTAAACCAAAATTTCATTAAAGAGCTTAAAATGGTGATATGCTCATTCTACAATTCCTTCTACATTTATTCAGTTGAATTCTTCTTCTGTCCAGAGGAACTTTCCTTCATCAATCTTCTTATCCTGAAGTACAGTTTGTACAGAAAAGTCAGGATAACATTTCAAGTAGTTTCCTTTGTCAGAAAAATGAATTTATGTGTCCTCTAAGGGTAGCCAAAAATTTTTTTCCAGTACGAAGGGGGTTGAACCCAGGGCCTCCCACATACTTTGCAAGCACTGTACCGCTGAGCTGCACTCCCAGTCCTTTTTAAATTTTTTATCTTGAGATAGGATCTCACTAGGTTACACATACAGGCTGCCTCTGGCCTCAAACTTGTCCTGCCTCCACCTCCTGAGTCACTGAGATTACGGACGTGCGCCCCTACACCTGGCTCTAATGGGTTGTTTTGCTGCTGTTGCTCTTTTTATACTAATAAGATTTATAAACTTGTAAGTTACAAAGTTATGAGACGTTAACATTTAGCAAGTTTCTACCCCATTGCAGTGTCTTTGATGCTCACACCGACTCATTGTAAACTGTCAGGAGCCCCTGCAGATTGTGCTCTGTGTCTCCTGGTTGTGACTCCCGTAGCTTTTGATATTTTCTTTGCTTTTTGGTTCCCCTGGATGGTTCCCTGGCATGGCTCCACAGGCCCAGGATCATCTCTTTCTCCTGGGAGCTCTGAAAGGCCATTTTTTTTGTGCTGACATTTTTTTTCTGAAAGTTACAGGAGGAAATTGTAAAGTGGGGCCGGGAGGCTTGCTTTCTTCCATCTACATTTCAGAAGGATTTGGTAGCTCTGTGGTGCACAGATTAGAGGGGGCCATTCTAGAGCATTGAAACCAACTAGCAGTGTACACAGCTTGAGTTTAGGTGCTGGGTATGAAGGAGGAGGATGGGCAAAACGGGACTTGGAGTCAGTCAATAAAGGAGGGGATACCTGGTTGGTTTGGGCTGTGGAGGGAGAGCGGGAGAAGGTGGAGAGGACATCATCCAGGCTTTCTACCTTTTTGGCTGGACAGTGTTGCTGGGACTGGGTTTCAGGGCACACAGTTTGGGTGGCCCTGCGTTGGAAACACCTGTAGACTCCAGACAGAGAAGCCCAGTAGATTCGAGGGTGAACTGCAGCGGAACGATCTAGCTCAGCAAAGCGGGTGGATGAGGAAGCGGGCCAGTGCACTGCAGCCTAGGATGACCTCTACCGGGGGCTGTAACAGAGAGAAGGAAGGGAAGCGTCTGGCCCAGCTGGACTGGGACTCTCAGATCAGGAGTCCTGCCTGGACTCTACCATGAGCTGATGAGGGAGGCCCACAAATTATCCTCCCCCAACTCTCTTTTTTACTTTTTTGAGATAGGCTCTCACTATGTAGCCCAGGCTGGCCTTGAACTCACTCTCTCCCAAGCTGATCTTGAACGTGTGATCCTCCTGCCTCAGCTTCCTGAGAGCTGGGATGACAGGTGTGCGCCACCCCGCTCTGCTCTTTTCTTGATTTCAACTTCTCCATCTAAAACACGAGAACATGTCACTGGCTGGCACATGCAGGGAAATATGAGGGAGGTTTGGGCACAAGAAGGACGATTAGATGCCACGCGTCAGCATGATTATCATTGCGCATTCCTTTCTGAGATTCCTGTTTGCAAGGCTGTTGGGGGCACCCCTCGGGAGATGTGGGCTTTGGGTGGCCATTTCTGAGATCCTCTGTACAGCCCGAACCTTTAGCCTGGTTGCTGCTTCCGTCTCTGCCACAGTCAATGGTATCTGCCAAGCCGATCTCCATGGAGCAGCTGCCTGTGAACCAAGGGAGCGGCCAGTCCCACGGGTACATACTGTATGAGACCGCCATCTCCAGTGGAGGCTTCCTTACCACAAGGGGACACGTGCAAGATCGAGCTCAGGTAGGGGGCGATAAACAGGTCCTGTGGCGCTTGTCCGTTATCATCACTCAAGTGTGCTGCTGAGCTGAATCTCTAGCGGGCAAGCAAATCTTTTTCACCTTCAAAAAATTGTCACTGTTTCTTAATGTCTCTTCAGTGAACCTTTTTGTACTACTGCTGTGGGTTTAGCTCAGTTGGTAGAGCACTGCTCTGTGCTCTCTGAGGACCCGAGTTTGATCCCCAGCACTGCAAAAATGGGAGAAGGACTTGGCAATCCACTCCTGAAGCAATCCAAAACAATGAGCCATTGAAAACCCTGTGAGGGTCGCTCTGAGTCACAGCCAACTTGGCGGCACCTAACAACAACAACAACAACAACAACAACAACAACAACAAGCACTAGTGCGTGTCTAACACACGTAGACATCCCTGGGAGGGGACCCTGAGTGTTATGGTAGTCAGTGGTGTTTTTGAGATCTCGGAAGAGCGTTAGCAGCCCTGTGCTTGTGTATCAACCTCTGACACTTACACAGCATGCGAACGGTTAGTTCTTTTCACTTAATTCTCAAAACGCCGGTCTGGAATATTAGTATACCCAGGGAAACCTCAGAGAAATTAAATGCCTTTCGAAGGACATTCAGCTCGAAAGCCACGGCACGGAGGCTGAAGCGCCATCTCCCGCCAAGTCTCCCCTTCTGCCAAGCCTCCAAGTAGTGAAGTAGAGAACTCCCAAATCTGAAATGCTCAGGGCTGACATGGTGTTCCAAAAGTTTCAGATTTGGGATTTTTGGATTAGGGAGGCTCAAGTCTCTGCGAATGCTCCAAGATCCAGAACACTCCAGAATCTGGAAGAGTTCTGGGCTCAGGTGTGCCCCCTGCTTTCGTCCCTGCATCCGTCCCCTCCCTCTCCTTCGCGGCAGACCCATCCTTCCCACCCTTTACTCCACAATTAGCCTCACTCACCATGTGCTCCGAAGGCTTTGCAAACTCAGGTCCCCGGCCACACTCGTCAGTTTCCTACCTAAGCCTCACCCTGGCTCCTGGACTCACAGCCTCCCACCTGGGAAGGCAGCTCACAGGCCCCCTGGCTCTTCCTCACTTCCTGTTTCTGCTGGCCCCGCGTGGTGTGCCCTTACTCAGCCACTCTTCCTTTGGCGTGCAGGCCGCTGTGGCCTTAGTGTCTGCTTGGTGTTTTGCATCTGCTGTTGTTGAAACAGCACCAGTAGCCTCCACTTTCAGACCCTCCCCATCCTCTGCCGACCTTTCTTCCTGGCTGCTTGCCTTCCTTCCTAGCGTCATCAGTTTCCGGCCCACCATAGAAGTCTCATCATGCCTCCACCCTACTTACAGCCTCTACCAAGTCTCCCAGCCCCTATCTGGATACTGCAGGGCCGCGGCTTGCTCTGCCTCTCACATTGCACCCACAGCTGCCCAGTTGCTCCTGGGGTGTGTTCTGATCATTCCTCTTGTCAAGCTCCATCTAAGTTCCTCAACAACCAGCTGTGTCTAGACCTAGGTAAACCCATTCCCCAGGGAAATATTTAGTTTGATAATGTTGTTGTTGTTAGATGCCATCCACTCAGTGTCTGACTCACAGCGACCCTATGTGTAACAGGCGAAACACTATTGTCAGCGCATCTTGGCTATGCATAGGGTTTTCAATGGCTGATTGTTTTTTGGGAGTGGGTTGCCTGGTCCTTCTCCCAAGCCTACAGCACCTGGTGTTCCCAGGCAGTCTCCCATCCAAGTACTAACCAGGCCCAACCCTGCTTGTTGTTGTTGTTGTTGTTAGGTGCCGTTGAGTCGGTATCCGACTCATAGCGACCCTCTGTACAACAGGGGAAACACTATTGTCAGTGCTTCTCTGCTGTTCATAGAGTTTTCAATGGCAGATTGATTTTTGGGAGGGGGTTGCCAGGTCCTTCTCCCAAGCTTAGAGCTTCTGGTGTTCCCAGGCAGTCTCCCATCCAGGTACTAACCAGGCCTGACCCTGTTTAGCTTCCGAGATCTGATGGCATCGGATGCCACAGGGCTACAGCTGCCAGCAGTCAGATAATAGGTGTTCTGTAAATGACCATGCAATAGAGAAACTTGTAATTAGACCCCAGCAGGATCAAAATATGAACTCTGTATTCTGTTCACTATGAACGTTTTTGTTTTCGATGCTTGTGGATTTTCACTGTGCTAGTCTCCTCACCGAATTCCATTTGAAAAGGTGGGATCTACTTTAGCAATCTGAGAGCACATGAGTTAGCCCCCTCTGGTCTTGCAGGGCTGGAATGGAGTTTTCTGAGCGGCTTCATCTGGGGCTGAAGCAGTATGGTAGGCAATAGAAAATAAAATAGAAACAGACTGCCAGGCGCAGTGGCGCACACCTGTAATCCCAGCGGCTGGGGAGGCGGAGGCAGGAGGATCGCAAGTTCGAGACCAGAGGCAGTCTGTGTACTTAGCGAGACCCTGTCTCAAAAAGTATAAAAATGGTCTGAGGGTGCAGCTCAGTGGTCCAGCACTTGCAAAGCATGCGAGGCCCTGGGTTCAACCCCAGTACCATAAATAAATAAATAAATACATACATACATAAATACATAAAAACAGACTTACCCTTAGGTCACTCCTAAAACCAGAGAGTGTGGCTTTCTGGATGAGTGCCTGGCGCCCGGCAGAGCAGAGTCTGTTGTGCAGTTGGACCCTGGGGGTAAGGCAGGCAGACGTGGGACACTCAGTGTCCCAGGGGTTCCCAGGCGTCCCCTTTGCTGTCACTTTCTTCATAGCGTTTGTTCCCTCCCTTGCTTCTCACCCTAGTTTCCTGCAAGTTTTCGCCTCCCAGGACTCAGATCTCCTGCCAGGACGCCTGTCTTCCGGTCTTGCCTCCTGCCTGTCATTGCTGAACTGCTTTAAGTACAACCTGTTCCTGTGACCCCGTGGTCAGCCATTAGAACTCTGTGAGACAAAAAGCGCCGCCTTCCTCTCGGCCGGCTCTGTTCTCCGCTTTCCCGAGGCCCCTCTTCCTTTTTCTTCTGAGGACCTAACAGCACTTTCTTCTTTCTTTGGCAGGTGTTTTTGAATGAGAAGCCTATAGGAATCCTGGATCATTTTGCTGACAGCCTGCATATTAAAAAAGTATATAATGCAATATTAATGGACATACCATTCTAGCCCCACTAGGCCCTGTGTCCGGTTGTGGGCGTGGCCCTGTGAGTGTCTGTTTTCTCCTCCATTGCCCTTTGGGGGGCTCCTTACGGAGGAGCCCCGCAGAGGCAAGGGAGGGTGCTGTCCACCTCTGAGGCATTGGTCTGTGTGCGGTGGGTGAGCACAGCTTTTCCATCCTGAGCATTTGCTGCTCCGAGCACCGTGGGTTGGTCACCAGCCCCAGCGGAGTCTCTGATGAAGTGCTCAGGTGACTCTTTCTCCCTGAAAGCCACGGCCACAGAGGGTAGGGGGACATAAGAGGAAAAGCCGGAGCCCAGGGCTTGCCAGGGCCAGAGCTGGAGGCGTGCGGGGTCCTGCACCTGAGGTCTGTCAGCGGCCTGCCCGTGTCCTCCGCTCGGCTGGCGGAAGTGTGCCTGAGTGGGCTCCCCCGGGGGTCTGTCTTGCCCAGGAGCTCCCGGACCAGAGCATCCTCAGCATCCTGGTGGAGAACCAAGGCCGACTGGCTTACGGGCTGGAGATCAACCGGGAGAGGAAAGGTGGGCTCCAGAGGCCGACGCCCAGGCCCAGGGCCGCTGGGGCCAGGCTCTCTGTGGGGGCCCTGCGTGTGCTCTGCTCACCGAGCTAGAGCCGCACTCTGCCTTCTCCCTACTGGGAGGGCTCTGTCACTGGTGCCATCAGGGGAAGGGCACAGAGAAGTCCCTGGAGAGTCACGGTGTAAGGGTCCCTCTAGGACTTTGCCTCTTCCCTCCTGCGTGCCCAGGGCCTTGTGCACCCTTCTGCTGGGCCCTGGCGGAGTCGCACACCTTCCCCCTCCCACCCTGCGTGCCTGGCATGCGTGGGCATTCAGCTAGCCCAAAGCCCTGTGCTGGCCACACCTGGTGGGAGCTGGAGCGACGTCTGCGCTGTGATGTGGAAGACGTGGGCACCATCTAGGAGATGCACGCTTAGAAGGAGAAAGTGTGCACAGGATTTTGCCTGGGGGTGCAGCTCGATGGGAGAGCGTGCGCCTGGCATGCATGAGGCCTTGGGATCGAGCCCCAGCACCGAAAATAAAAGTCGGCTTAGGAGTTTGCAGAGCCATTCAGCCAGATGAGGCCAGGAGGACGTCCTGCAGGGGGAGCCCTGGCTACCGCCCACCTCCTCGCCCTGCCCTTCCCGCCTGCTTCCTGTCCCCTTCCCTCTCCTGCAGGTTTAGTTGGGGATGTCTATCTGGACAAGGATCCATTAAGAAAATTCACAATCTACAGCCTGGAGATGAAAACTGCGTTCATCCAAAGGTAGGTGCCCGGCCGTTGACTCCAGGTAACTGATGAAGGGTGGCCAGTGCTGGGGGTTAACTCAGTTGTAGAGCATTTGCTTTGCGTATGTTTGGCCCAGGCTCAATCCACAGAACCACATAAAAGCAAGCAAACAAATTAACCAGCGTGGTGAGCGGGTGGAGATGGAGGGGGTGCCTCAGATCTCTTCCGGATGAACCCCTCGGTTTTGTGGGAGAGGCTGAGACCCAGCATGGTGCAGGCCAGGACCCAGATGAAGAGTGGCCACTGTCCCCTCCTCCTCCCAGCCCCTGGTCCCATGCCCTACGTGCTGCCTCACGCACACTGAGGGCGTAGCCACGGTGGGGACACAAGGCTCAGAGGCTGAGCTCAGAGGTCACAGGTGACACATTAGACAGAAGGCACGGCCGCCCGGCTGACCCTCGACTCCCTTGTAGGAAACTCCCCAGCATCTGGAAACCAGTGGTAAACAAAGTTCGCGGCCCTGCCTTCTTCCTTGGCTCCCTGAGAGTCGGGGACGTCCCCAGAGACACCTTCGTAAAACTGGAGGTGAGTGCGCTTCTCCCCCCCGTGTGCCCCGGCCTCCCACACGCGAGGAACCTTTCACAAAGCTCCTTGGGGCACAGCCCTGCCCGGCGCCAGGGAACTCACGCTCCCAAGGATTGTAACCACTGCACAGCCCCCAGGAGGCTGCCCTCCCCTGGCGTTACCTAGGGTGACAGAGGCCACAGTGGGGCAAGCTGGAGCGTGCACTGCAGGGGGACTTAGGCGGGCCACCATCAGCCCCCACGTCACCCTAGAGGTCGAGACCCTCAGAACTGTCATGAGCTCGCCATCCGCCTGGTGGCAGGATGTCCTAGGTGACATGCCAGCACATAGTGGTTGCCACACCTGGAGTTCTATAACCCTTGGGGCCTGGCTTGTCTTGGTGTATCCTGGAGGGTGAGAGGAAATCCCATCCGCTGGCTTGGGGGGTACGCAGGGAGAGAGACACCAATCTGAGCCCTCCTTCCTGAGGCCCGGCTGCTGAGCCAACCCCAGGCCGGGGCATGGCCCAGGACCCTCCATGCACCTCCTGGGCAGGGCCCGAGCTGGGCACCCATCTGACTGGGTAGATCTATGCTATGATTCAGCATGTGGGTGGTGTATGGGGTCTATCTCTCTGTCTGTCTGTCTAACTTCACCCTCTTTACCACTAGAACGCAGATATGGAATCCTCCCTTCTAATCTTTCCCAGGGCTGGACGAAAGGTGTCGTATTCATCAATGGCCAAAACCTCGGGCGCTACTGGAACATGGGTCCCCAGGAGACCCTCTACCTCCCGGCACCCTGGCTTCATCCTGGACTGAACGAGGTGAACGGCCCTGGTGTCCCCTGCCTCCCGGTCCACCTCCTTTGTTCCCTGCCTTGCCTTGGAGGCAGAACCGGAATCTCAGGGCTGCCTCACCCTCTTCTTCTCGACAGATCGTTGTGTTCGAGGAATCGGAACCTGGCGTAGAGATCCAGTTCATAAAGGAGTCTAACCTGGGTATGGCTTTTGGAAAGTCGTTTCCAGCATCCTTTCTAGCTGTGATAGATATAAGGAAGGCCAGATGTACACCGTCCCCAGCATCCTGATGCTTAATTTGTTGCTATGCACAGTAGACTTCTGTGTATACCTGCTTATACCTGTCCTCCCCCGCACCATTCTGAGATGACCTAACATCCTCCTCCAGTGTCCTCCCAGCTCCCTCTGTCTCTCCTGCCAACATTCCCACTGGGTTTGTAGGATCCCTGTCACGTCATGAGCCATCCCAGCATCCTCCACTTCCAGTCTTCCCCAAGCGCTTCCTGCAGTTCTTTCTCAGGCCGCCAGGTTAAGTAACTCCAAGCTACTTATTCTGGTGCCCTTGGCCAGGTTGCCATAGGAAGGGAACGCATGGACCAATGACACCCACCCTGGGTGCAGACTTCCCTGTCTGTCCCTCGTACATCCCTGCTGGCGGAGTACCCAGCCTCCCTTGTGCCTTTTGTTGGTAGCAGGATGCAGAAATCCCTTGGTGCATTTTATTTTTTCAGTGCTGGTACTCAAGCCCGGGGCCTTGTGCATGGATGAGTACTCACTGAGCCGCACCCCCAGCCCCAGACTGCCTTTTGGAGACTCACCTGCCCTCCCTTCAGCAGAGTCTTCATGGGCCTAATAATCCTCTCCCCTCTGGCCGTGGTCCTGCCTCCCTGGATCAGGCTCGATGCACAACAGGCTAACCAGATTCTCTTTTCCAGGATATTGACTTAAAGTAGGAAACAGACCAAGCTGAGTAATATCAACAGTGATGTCATAACACGTGGGTCACTGCAACTGCCCTGGCTTCTTGTCCCGCTCAGGCCGGGCCTGGGGTCCACCATCCAGCTCCTCACCTGCCTACACCTCCCTCTTTTGGCTTAAGTTACCTCACCTGCTTCTGATGTTGACAACAAAATCAGTGTACCTAGTGGATGTCCTTTGTCATGTAGCCATGATAAAAGCTGTTTGCCCACCAAATAAAATGCTGAAAAAAAATGAGATGCTCAGAATACATGAAGTCTAAATCTGAAGCAAAACATGATCTTTCCAAGAAATCAAATAAAAAAGTTTCTTTTTTCTTTTTCTTTTTCCCCCTTCATTGGTAAATGTTGCGGGGGGGTACAGACTCACCTAAAGAAAGAGAGAAAAGGCCCAAATTAAAAAAAAAAAATCCAAGATGACAGAAGGAATATAAAAATGGGTAGCAATGAAATCCAGATCATCAGCAACTACTTTGAGAAGTTGTACTCCCCCCAAAAACAAAAATGTAGAATAAATGGAAAAAAATTCCATAACTCATATGAATAACCACAACTAAGCCTGGAGGCATAAGCAAATTAAATAGACCCATTACAACCACCAAATTATAGGTAATAATAATAATAATAGTAATAGTAATAAAACCTCCAACAATGAAAAGACCAGGTCCTGATAAGTTCACAGCTAAATTCTATCAAACATTCAAAGAAGAATTACTATCAATTATCCTCAAATTATTTCATAAAATATAAAAGGAAGGTATATTTCCAAATTCATTCTACAAAGCCAGTATCACCCTGATATCAAAACCAGAGAAGGATTCTACAAAGAAAGGAAACTATAGGCCAATTTCCATGATGACTATGTATGCAAAAATTCTCCATAAAATTCTGACAAATCAAATTCAGCAACACATGATCAGGTGGGCTTCATTCCACAGATAAAATGGTGGTTCAACATATCAAGAAATTTACAGACAGAAACCACATGATCATCCAAATGGATGCTGAGAAGGCCTTTGGTAAACTGCAACTTCCCTTCATGATCAAAGTCCTGAAGAAATTAGGTATACAAGGAACTTATCTCAACATCATAAAGGTCATCTATGAGAAACCCATAGCCAATACCATATTAAATGGGGAAAAAATTGAAACTATTTCCTCAAAGGTCAGGAACAAGACAAGGATGCCTATGCTGTCTTTTCCTATTCAATACTATGATTGAAATCTTAGCCAGAGCAATCAGGCAAGAGAAAGACATTAAAGGAATACAGATTGGGGAAGAAGAGGTCAGACTATCCTTATTCAAAAAGGACATGATGCTATACCTAAAGGACCCTAAAAATTCAGCTACAAAACTCTTGTAGCAAATTAGCTCCATTAGCAAAATAGCAGGATACAAAATTCACACTCAAAAATCAGTAGCCTTCCTTTACACCAATAGAGAATAGGAAGAAACAGAAATCAAGAAAACAATCCTATTTACAATAGCCAAAGCATTAAATATTTAGGAATCAATTTAACCAAAGACCCCCAAATACCTCTACAATGCAAACTTCAAAACATTAAAGAAAGAAATAGCACAAGATACTAGGAGATGGAAGGATCTCCCATGTTCATGGATTGGTAGAGTTAATATTATGAGAATTGCTATACTACCAAGTTGATTTACAGATTTAATGCAGTCTCCATCAAAATTCCAATGATATACTATGCAGAATTAGAAAAAACAGCCCTAAAATTCATATGGAACCACAAAAGACCATGTATAGGCAAAACAATCCTAAGCAGCAAAAACAGTGCAGGACATATCACAATAACTGACTTCAAACTATACTGCAGGGCCATAGTGGCAAAACAGCTTGCTACTGGAACAAAAATAGGCATGAAGATAAGTGGAACAGAATTGAAGACCCAGAGATACACCCATGCAACTATAGCCACCCGATCTTTAACAAATGGGCTAAGGACATTCATTGGAGAAAAGATAGCCTCTTCCACAAATGTTTCTGGGAAACATTGCAGAAGACTGAAAATAGACCTATATCTTTCAATCTGTATGAAAGTGAACTCCAAATGGATCAGATATTTCAACATAAAGCAGAAACCTTAAAACTACTAGAAGAAAAGATAGGAAACATGTTCCAACACAGGCATTGGCAAGCATTTCCTTAGCACGATTCCAATTGCCCAGAGAACTATACCAAGAATCAACAGATGGGATTACATAAAACTAAAAAACTTCTGTACAACAAAGGAAACAATTAACAGTGTAAAGGGAGAACTCACAGAATGGGAGAAAGTATTTGAATTCCACACATCTGACAGAGAACTAATTTCTAGAATATACAAAGAACTTAAGAAATGAAACACCAAAATAATAATAATAACAACAACAAGAAAAAAACCTTAATAAATAAGTGGGCAATGGAATGGAACAGACAGTTCTCAAATGAAGAAATATGAATGGCTACTAAACACGTGAAAAAATGCTCAATATCCCTAGCTATTAGGGGAATGCAAATCAAAACAACATTGAGATCCTATCTAACTCCAGTAAGAATGGCCAAGATTAACACAATAATAATAATAATAATAATAATAATAATAATAACAACAACAACAAATGCCAGAGAGGATGTGAAGAAAAAAGAACACTTTTACATTGCTAGTGGGCCTGTAAATCAGTTCAGCCACTTTGGATATCAATATGGAAGTACTTTAGAAGACGAAGACTAGAACTGCCATATGACCCAGCTTTACTACTACTGGGAATAGACCCAAAGGAAGATGTCATCATACCACAGGGACACCTGCACTTCCATATTTGATGCAGCACTCTTCACAATCATGAGGTATGAAGTCAACCAAGATGTCCAACAAAAGAGGAGTGGATTGAAAAATTGTGGTGTAGAGATACAACGAAATATTAGTTAGCCATAAAGAAAGGTGAAATTATGTCATTTGCAAAAAAAATGGATGGGACTGGAGAACACTTTAAGTGAATTAACCCCATTTCAAAAAGAAAACTACCACATGTTCTCACTCATATGTAGGAGATAAATCTAACTAAAGGAAGAAAAATTATGCATATTCAGTTATATGAAAATGAACAATCATACCTATTTAAGAAGGGAAAATATAAGCAGATTAGTAAGCAGGGGGAGGTGATCAGCAGGTGAGAGCAAAGGCTGGGGAAGGGGAAAGGAAAAGGGAAATGATGTAGAGGGGTAAAGAGGGAGAGGAAAATCTCAAAATATAGGATGCAACCATATGAATATATGGAAAAAATAGGGGGAAGGAAAAAAATCAGTGAGAATATAACCCATGATTGCATACAATTTTCATTGCATATCAGTTAAAATCCCTACCTTTTTTCTTTAGTCTATGCTGTTCTGTAAAATAGGTAAGATGATGAATGTGTTAGCAAAAGTGATCTAATAGTTGCATAATGCATACAGTAATGGCTTATTACTCTGCACCCCACCAGTATGTATAAACAAAATAAAAAAGAAAATGAGCAGCAGAAGGAGCACTTACAGTAAGAATAAAGAAACCTTATCATTAACATTAGTATTGATATTAACAGTGCACCCTCAGTACCCCAAGTAGAGGTGGGTCCCTTGATCTGCCTAAAAAATAAAATGGAGTTACTGGTAGAACTGCCACACCATCAAACCGCAGCATTAAAAAAGCAGATGGATCTCAGAACAGACCATTTTTCCCTGAAAGTCAGATATTCCAGACTACCTGAGTCACATAATCAAGGCTCCTGTGCTTTCACTCCTGCTGTCCTTTCCTGCAAAAATAGTAGCCTAAAGTAACCCTGATGTGACCCACTAAGGTTTCATTCTATTGTTCTGTTTCCTTTTTCTCACTTAAAAAACCCACTGCTCTGGGGTTTCCAGTGGGATCTGAAACTAAAGAAATGCATTTATGATGGCAACTGAAAGTAATACCAATGTCCAACTCATAGCGATCCTCATAGGGTTTTCAATGGCTGATTGTTTCGGGATTTCCTTCAGAGTGGATTGCCAGGTCCTTCTTCCATTTTTGAGGTGCTGGGAATTAAACCCAGGACCTCAAATAGTACAGAGCTATGCTCTGCTCTACCAACTGAGCTAAATCCTAGCCCCATGCCTTTGATAAGAGGTTAAAATCCAGAATAGAAAAGGAATTTGCAACTCAAAAGCGAAATAAATAAGTCTGATTTCTTTTTCTTTTTCTTTTCTTTTTTCTTTTATTTTCAGTGCTGGAGGTTGAACCCAAGGCCTCGTTCACGCTAGGTAAGCACTCTACCACTAACCCTCACTCTTAGCTCCCTTTTTATTTTTGTTATTTTGAGAGAAGATCTTGCTAAGTTGCCTCTGGCCTCAAATTCGGATCCTCTTGCCACAGCCTCCAGAGTTGTGGGAGTTACAGGCATGTGCTACTGCTACCGGCACCCTGCTCAAGGTCTGATTTTAACGTGGACAGTAGGCCTAAAGAGGCATTTCTCAAAGGAAGACCTACGAGTGCCCGACATCAATTAAAAAAATACTCTGCAATAATCATCATAACCACAACAAGCTGTCCCCAGTCCAGTCAGTGTGGCTGTTATCACAGAGACAGAAGAGGATGGCCAGATGGCAGAGAAAAGGTAACTCTTACACCTATTGGTGGGGATGTAAATTAGTATCGTTATGGAAAATAGCATGGGAATCCCTCGAAAAGTCAAAAATGGAACAACCTGGCCTGTATCCCCATGCACCCTGTACACTCTTTAGCTTAGTATTTTCCCAGACTATGTTGTTACTGCTGCAGCCATAGCCCTGTGGCATCGGATCCCGTCAGATCTCGGAAGCTAAGCAGGCTCGGGCCTGCTTAGTACCTGGATGGGAGACCGCCTGGGAACACCAGGTGCTGTAGGCTTGGGAGAAGGACCTGGCAACCCCCTCCCAAAAATTAATCTGCCATTGAAAACCCTATGCACAGCAGAGAAGCACTGACAATAGTGTTTCCCCTGTTGTACAGAGGGTTGCTATGAGTCAGGTACGACTCGACGGCACCTAACAACAACATGTGAGTGGGCAGAGGAGGAAGACTGCCTCACAAGGGTGTGCTGATGGTTCAGGGAGAGGAAACCTTCACTCTGCTTATGTGAAACTTGCCCATTACAGTGCCTGACAGCACACGCTTCAGTTGTTGTGGCAAAAAGAATTGTAAGCTCAATTTAGTCAATAAGAACATGTTGTTGTGTCAGGTGCCGTCGAGTCGGTGTCTGACTCATAGCGACCCTCTGTACAACAGGGGAAACACTATTATCAGTGCTTCTCTGCTGTTCACAGGGTTTTCAATGGCAGGTTGATTTTTGGGAGTGGGTTGCCTGGTCCATCTCCCAAGCCTACAGCACCTGGCGTTCCCAGGTCGTCTCCCATCCAAGTACTAAGCAGGCCCGACCCTGCTTAGCTTCCAAGATCTGATGGGATCGGATGCCACAGGGTTATGGCTGCAGGTGTACCCAGTCTATAGAAAACGTTTAATTGCTTGCAGGCTGTGTGGGTTTTCAGTCTGAGGCCTGTGTCTGGAACCTAGTTAATGGGCACTGGGTAATGGTGCTGAACCAGCAAACGGGGACTGCTGGCTGGCAGCTGCACCCAGCACTCCCTCCTCTCCCTCCCACTGTTCTCCTTGTTCTGTGCTGTTGGCTGCTGACAACTCAGGAAAGCCAAGGTCAGCCGGTGATAACCCAAGGATCCTCCCTTTTTATTCCCAGGGCAGAAAGCCATCTGCGACAAAGGAGGTTGGAACAACGAGGGGCTGCGGGCTCTGATCGCTGTGGTCCAGAGCCGACTGCATCCCCTGACACTGCACTGCTTCATAAGGCTCAGACCCAGCCACGGGGCTGGGGTGGCTGTGGCTCCGAGTGGCACTGCGGTGTTAGGTCCAGGGACCCCAGCTCGGACGCCAGTGGACGGATTTCCACTGGGGCTCCAGCATTGATCTCCGACCTGAGCTGGGCTCAGGGGACCAACGTCCTGTCCCAAGGGCAGCACCTGAGGCTACGGAGAGGCGGCAGCAGCGAGGGACCTCAGCTCTTCCTTGCAGCCATGGGCTTCTTGCCTTACCTCAGGTGACCCATCCGCCTGTTCCCGGGCTGCCCCAGTCCTCAGCCCTGTCCTCTTCCGGGTGGGGTGCGGGCCCTTCCTCAGCCCTCTGTTGACCCCCATCATCCCAGGGCCCTCACCTGGGAGCCTCTGAGAACTTCCCTGTGCTCTGTGGGTGGCTGGTCATGCGCAGGTGTTTATGGCGCCAGGACCAGGACGCCCTCCTGCACCTGGAGGCCGCAGGGCACTCTTGGCTCCCTTCAGAGCCTCTGTCCCTGCTCTCTCTCCTGCACATCTGTCCCCTGCGCTGCCCTGCTGACCATCTGCACCTTGATCCCTGGACAAGGAAGTGCTACTGTGGGTGACGCCAAGGGGCTCCAGCCGCTGCCCACGGTGTCCTCCCTGGACCTGGGGTGGAGTGTCCCTGTCTGTGTCCAGTGCCCAGCCCTGTCCTCCTCCCTGTCTGTCTCCAGCTTCAGGTTCTGCTGGGGTGGACGAGGGCCAGCCCTGGTGTTGGGGGGGCACCTGGGTGGGGCAGCTGGAGCTGCAGCCCCCTCACCTCAGTGTCCCCTGGGAGAAGCCCCTCCAGCGATGCTGTCCTGTGGGGCTTGGCCGTCAGCACGTTCCAGAGCAGCTTCTTGGTCCTTGACCCTGGAAGGGCGGGTGCCTCCCTTCCCCACATCAAGGCCACCGTGTTCTCTTGCAGCCTGGGTCTCTCCTGGAAGATGAGCCTGGCTGTCTTTTTCCTGCAACTCACCTTAGCGGGCCTCACTCCCCGCTCTAAGTATAAGGACTCGATGGCACCTGACAACAACGCGTCTCAAGCAGTGGGTCTCCCTCTGCACAGGTTTGTGTGACTGGAGGGGTGGGGCTTTGTCACCTTTGGAGAAAATAATGTGCGCTGGTCACGCAGGTCGAGTCCCGAGGGCAGAAACTTCACCCACCCAGGGTTGGCAGCCTTCCCAGCGCTGTGCCTTCTTCCCCCCTTCGCCTCTCTGTCCAGGTACAACTGGTCTCACCTGACGCCCCTCGAGCTGAAGGACAGGTCCCTGGGACTCAGCACCGTAAGCACAGATTCAGGGACCGCCCACTTCACGCTGGCGGGTCAGAAGTTCCTGATATTCGGGGGCTCCATCCACTACTTCCGGGTGCCCAGGGAGTACTGGAGGGACCGCCTGCTGAAGCTGAAGGCCTGTGGCTTCAACACCGTCACCACGTGAGTGCCGCCCCTCAGCCTCTGTGACCCGCTGACCCCACAGGGGCTGCTGGCGCCTCCTCCAGGCAGAACAGAAGCTGGTTTTGAAAAGCAGCAGGAGGACTTAGCTCCCCGATGTCCTTTCCAGCACCTGCCTTTTCTGCTTGTGTCCAGCTGTGACTTAAATAGCATACTTAGTTTGCACTGTGATCCAAGCTTTGGGTAGGAGTTAGTTGTTACGTGCCATGGAGTTGGTGTCTGACTCATAGAGACCCTACATACAACAGGGGAAACACTATTGTCAGTGCTTCTCTGCTATTCATTGGGTTTTCAATGGCTGATTGGTTTTTGGGAGTGGGTTGCCAGGTCCTTTTCCCAAGCCTACAGCACCTGGTGTTCCCAGGCGGTCTCCCATTCAAGTACTAACCATGCCCGGCCCTTCTTAGCTTCTGAAATCTGATGGGATCTGTAGCCACAGGGCTATGGCTGCAGGCATAGGAGTTAGTAGGAGAAATATAAAGAGTGTAGGTGACGTCTTGGAATGTGTCTAATGGGGAGTCATTGGCCCCTTAGGAGACACAGCTTAGTGAGGTGCTGCAGACACACTTGCAGATAAATGCAGGTGCATACATATTTTTCTTACAGGTATGTATCTCCCCCTTTACTTTTAATGATGGAAGCAAAACCATCAAAACGCAGGCTTCTGGAAGAACCACTTGTCCTTGCCCTTCCTGTCTCCCCTCAAACCTGACCCTGGCTTTGCTGGCCTTGCTTCAGAGCGGGGTGTCTGAAGGCGTCCTTGTTGACGGTTTTGTCCCAGGAGGTAACCCCAGAATATCTTGTGGGCACGAGGTGACCGGGGTCACAGACGCTCACTGAAGATGTGGTCTTGGACTGGCTTCGTGGTTTTCTTTCCACGGTGTCACTTTGCGGGGATCGTGGTCGGTTCCAGCCACCCAAGCAGGGCTGCAGGGGCAGTCCGAGTAGTCACCATCAACAGATGATGTCTCTGCATCCAGAGTAGCATCTGGTGAGGACCAGCACCACTTTCCCTGGTCTCATGAACTCATATCAACAGGAACCAGCAGGTCTGCCATAGCCATCCACGTTTTAAACACGGTTTTTGTCGTGTGTATGCGTAAAAGCATGGAGAGGAGTAACAGGAAATGAAGAGATAAGGAAGCCCTAGGATCACTCAGCCAAGTGTGGTGGCCTAAAGGGAATCAACACTGCAGGGGATGAACAGGGAAAGGCAATGCCCTGAGAGTGGGGATTTAAAGTCAGGTGGGGGTGGCCTACCGCATCCCTCTGCCTCCAGCTCCCCATCCCAGGCCAGGCCCCAGTGTCTTCCACTGTGAGTGGGCAGAAGAGGAAGACTGCCTCACAAGGATGTGCTGATGATTCAGGGAGAGGAAACCTTCATTCTGCCTATGTGAAACTTGCCCATTGCAGTGTCTGACAGCACACGCTTCAGTTGTTGTGGCAAAAAGAATTGTAAACTCAATTTAGTCAATAAGAAGAAGTGAAATATGTGAACACGAATTGACTATGATTCCACATGCAATTAGGGTGCAGGGCCAGTGGCTGCACCAGTCAGCTGCCCCTCACAACTGCAGGCTTTGTTTAGAGACTGAGAGGCACAATGTTCAGCATTTAGTAAGGTTTTGTTACAAAGTCTGTAAGTGTCCTTTGCAAGGGCACAGTATGGAACACCTCCTCCTCCTCCTCTGCGCCTCCTCCTTCCCTCCTCTCCCTCCCCCTCCACCTCTCCTCCTCCTCCTTTGTCTTCTTCCTCTTCTTCTAGACAATGTGTTGCTGTGCAGCCCATGATCGCGGCCCACTTGCAACGGGCCTCCCAAGTGCTGGGGTTGCAGGCCCGTGCGCCACACCAGGCTCGTTCTGCTGCCTGATGACGTTCTTGTCACCAGTCACTGGAAAGGCCTGTTGTTGTTCAGGTCATGACATGGAGTTTTATTAGGCACATCAGGGAAAAATAAAGACAATGTTGTGAAACTCAAAGTCTCAATATGGAAAGAAAGCAGCAAAGTGTTAGCAACGTGCTGTGTAGTATCTGTTCTACATCGGTAACCATACCACTTACTGTAAAGCAAAACATTTAGCGTGGCATTGCCTTTGTGGGTTAATTACGCGTTGATTGTTATGGGTTATAGTTATACTATATGGAATTTTCAAAAGGGAATCACTATGGTTGACCTCACACACCTACATCCGCCCCACCGCAGCCAGCCCAGACCATAGAAACGCAAAACCATGATCCCGCGTCAGAAAGAGCAGCCTTTCCTTCTTACTCTACCGCCCTCTGGTGGCACATCTTAACATCTACTCACTGCCAAGGAGAAAATTCTCAGAGCGCCTGTCCATTATTGCCGAGCTGGTGCTGGGGGGCGGGATTTGAAGCTGAGAGGCGCTAAGTGGATAGTTGGCTCACCCAATATGCAAATAATTTAGTCAGAAATAATTATGGAGGTTTTTTTTGCAGTACTGAGAATATGAACCCAGGCTTGCCCTTGCTCAGTCAACACTCTACCACTGAGCTATGTCCCCATCCCATAATTATTGAGTTTTACTGAAAGCCACTGGTACATGTATAAAGGGAATCATAGAGTTTTTGTCTACTCATTTTTAACAGTGGGAATTTAGGGTGACGATTTTCCTGATAGTCAATCAACTTTACCATCTTGGGGTGAACTCTAGACATAAGACATGTGCAGGCATACATACACAAATAGATTGCTAGACTTGATTTGCTAACATCTTACATTAAATATGTTTATCCATGATTATAAGTGAAATGGAATTGATTCAAAATTTCATTTGTGTTCTTTTCCAGTTTTGATAGCAAATTTATAAATAGGCCTATAAAGTAAATCTTTTTTCCACTCACTGAAAATGCTTTGTACAAGAATTATCTCTATGCTGAACGTTACTTAAAATTCAGCTGTAAAATTCTGCACCTGGACTCTTTTGTGATTGTGAGGTGGAGATTTTGGGGTCTTCAGTGGTTACAAAATCATATTTTCTATTTCTCCAGAGCATATTCCTATTTTCCCAATGTATCTTTTCTTTTCCTTCCTTTTCCTGTATTTCCTGGGACTTTAAAGTTTTCTTCTTTTTTTTCTTGTACTCGCTAGATGTTATACATTGCATTGTGTGCTTATGCCATTTTCCTTTTTCCTTTCTTAATTTCATTTGATATTTTATGGTTTGTTCAAATAACTAGTTTTCGGTTTTATTAATCATCTCTGTATCAGCAAACCAACATTTCATTCCTTCCACACCAGAAGATCTTAACATAAGTCCGTCCTATTGTCACGTAACATAAAAAGCTCTAGCTGCAGAAAATTGTGTAATAAACCCACTGGACTTATGGGGCATAGGGTGTTAGGTGCACAACATTCCACCACTGTCACTGATGCACACAAATAAAGTCACCCAGCAAGAACAGCATCTGATATGAAATTTACCCTCGCCCTCTGACCCTGCAGACTCTTAACCATATTCGAGTTGACACTGGGTAGGGCCTTTCCGGCTGAGGTCTAGTGGCTGTGTTATCCTTTTTTATATCAAACTTGTCCTTATAGAAACTCTTCATCTATTTTGATTTTGATTAATTCCTAGCAATAGTTATTGGGCAGCTGCACAGGTTTTTGTTGTGCTGTTTCCTCTTCTTTATATTTTTAATAGGTGTTATAAAGAGTGAGATTGTGAGAAAAATTCTGTCTAAATCCAAGGAATCTAGAAATCCTAGGATAATTTGGCAGCCTAGACTACAGCTGGATAACAGAGAAAGGAACTGGTGAAGATAGTCATGGTTTATGTGACAGAGCTTTAGCTTCCCCTGGCAACTTCAACTCACTGCAGCCTACAGCGACCCGCCTTGGCTTGGGATTGGGTGTGCCGTGGCCACTGGACACAAGAAATGTGACGCTTAAGGTACTTCCGTGTTCCTTCTTCCAGCTACGTCCCGTGGAACCTCCACGAGCGGGAAAGAGGCAAATTCGACTTCTCCGGGAACCTGGACATGGAGTATGTGGGGCTGGGCCCCTGTGACCTGGCCTGGGGGTGGGAGGGCAGAGAGGGAGCTCCCTGGGGTTGGTGAGGAACCCTAGGGGTGTCTCGGCTCCGCTTTGAGAAGCAGGGAAGGACCGGGGTCTGGGGCCTTGATCTCAGGAGTCTGTGAGAGGCTCTGCAGCCAGGGCCCGGGCTCCTGGTGTGACCTGTCACCAGGCTCTGGGCCTGCAGCCTCTGACCCTCCTGTGCTCTGCAGCCCAGGCCCCAAAGACCCCAGATGCTGCCCAGCTCTGCAGGGGGCTCAGCCACCTGGGCTGGGGCTGGGGCTGCTGATGGGGAGAGACGCCCTGCACCCTGGCTGCCACCCTTCCTGCTCAGGCCCAGCGCCGCTCTGTGGAGGGTCCTGGTGCTGGGAGCCAGGGCAGAGCCAGCTCCCAGGCCTCTGGCCTCCGGTCTGGTGCAGGGCTCCCTGCTTGCTGGGCTGGGGCTGAGCCCCCCTCACCCAGTCCCGTTGGTGGAGAGAGGGAGGGAGGAGCTGGCAGCTCTGACCCCCGAGGTGCCTGTGCACTCCCTCCCCACACAGCGGCCCCTCCAGACCAGCATGAGAGGCGCTGACTCAGTTTCCCTCCCCAGGGCCTTTGTCTGGATGGCTGCGGAGGTCGGGCTGTGGGTGATTCTGCGTCCAGGGCCCTACATCTGCAGCGAGGTGGACCTCGGGGGCTTGCCCAGGTGAGTAGGACGGGGCGGGCGCCGCTGCGGTGTGAGGTGTGCAGATGCTGTTGGTGTAGTTTTGCTCTGAAGGCACAGGTTCCACTCGGCTGAATGAACTTTGCAGAGCACACGGCCCTCCCAGTAGGCTGTTTCGAGTTGTTGCCCTGGGATCACTTTATGCTGCAAATGACAGCAGAGGGTTGGCCTTCAAAAAAGCGTTTTGCACTATGAATAAGTAACATTTCAGCTGGTCGCGGTGGCCCCATGGCTGTCATCCCAGCAACTCAGGAGGCAGAGGCAGCAAGATTGCAAGTTCGAGGCCAGAGGCAGCCTGTGTAACTTAACAAGACCCTGTCTCAAAATAGAAAATAAAGAATGGGCTGGGGGTGCAGGCCAGTGGTAGAGCACTAGCAAAGTATGTGTGAGGCCCTGGGTTCAACCCCTAAGGACTGCCAAAAAAAAAAAAAAAAAAAAAAAAAAAAAAGGCGCCATTTCACTCTGGTGATGCGCAGCTCACCTGCCCGGGTGAGCATGCTTGGCGTGGAGGGAGCATGCGCTTCCTGGGTGCCCCCGTGATGCCTGTGTGTGGGGGGTGGGTGGGGGCCCCTGCCAATCCATTTCATAGTCGAGGATCTCCATGTGGGACCTGCTGAGCTGGGCGCGCGTCCACAGGACTGGGCACTGTGCCAGGGCGGAGGCAGGGCTGGGGGTCGTCGGTTCTCACCCCAGCGCAGAGGGGCGACGGCCACCTCCATTCTCACAGGGCAGGAAGGCAGGCTCGGGAAGCCCCAGAGCACGCAGGGATGGCGATGGCAGCTTCCGGGCTCATTCTGGAGACGGGAGGGTCTTTGCTTCCCTGGGGAGCCCCCTGCTCGCTCTGAGACCCTCCGTTCCCCTCCCTGCCTTCCCACTTTTCTTGCCTGTTCCCTGCCCATGACGCCGGCCCGCAGCCCAGACTGCGGAGGCTCAGGCGCAAACCCACCCTCGACCCCACCGGTGTCAGTGTCAGGCCGCGTTCCCTGCAGGCTCTGCCCCGGGGTGAGCACGGCTGCCCCCTAGCGACCGAGGGACGCCCTGCTTTCCCCGCGATGGGCCGCTTCTCCCTCCCAGCTCAGGAGCACAGACAGCCTGAGCTGGAGGTGGGGGAGGCCTGGGGGGGCTGTCGCCCCTTTGCTGGCCAGCTGGAGCTGCCCGGGGGGTCCCTGCCTGCAAGTCTGAGGTCTTGGAGCCGCCGTGACCCTGCGCCCCAGGGGCAGACAGTGCTCAAGACTACATGAGGTGGCATGGAGAGAGGAGATGGGGTGGAGGGGGGCGTCCAGGGGCGGGGAGCGAACCTCTCCACTTGTAGGTGTGGGCGTCTGGCCAGGCCCCGTCCTTCCCCTGACCCGATGGAGCCAGAAAGGTCTAAGGTGCTGGCGGAGGGGCTGGCGTGCATCCTTCCAACCCTCGGAAGTGCGTGGGGACTGTGAAGGACGCCTGTGGTGCAGCTCTGTTCAGGACCCCGAGCGCCCAGGGCCACGGTCCAGCCGAGATGAAAGCGGCTCCGAGCAGGGCTGTCCCCGCCTTCCTCCTGCTTCCTGTCTCTCACACTGAGGAGCCCCTTCTCCCCCTAGCCGGCTTCTGCAAGACCCCAAGTTGCAACTGAGGACAACTCACAAGGGCTTTGTGGAAGCAGTTGATGAGTATTTTGACCACCTGGTGCCCCGGATGCTTCCTCTGCAGGTAACACCGGTACCTTTCTTCTTCCGTCTCCCCGCCGGAAACAGGCCTGGCTCTGTCTCAAGTCTCTCTGAGAAACAGAGCTGATTTTCTCATGACTTTGGGCTCCAGACGCTGATGTTAAGCATAGAACCTCTGACTCGGTTTTCCTTGAGGCTTTGCTTCTGGAAAGACCCACAGCACACAAGACAGGGATGCCACAAAAGAGAGCTGTGGTTGTCTCTGTGCACTTGGTATTCATGCAGCTCCCTCTCCTACAAACTGCCACTTTTCCTAACTTAAGCTATCTGTGTTGTGTTAATTGGTTAAACAAACATTTGGTAAGAAACTAAAGAAACAAAAAGACACTGATCAACAATGGCACCCATTGCTCCCTCTTCCTAGCTTGGCACATGATGGCCGCTCAGTCAGTGACTGTTGGGCAGCAGGCTCTTTGGAGTTATTTCCAGTCATGGGCAGGGCAGACCTGGTCCCCTGGAGGCTATCAGGACTCCATGGAGGACAGTCATGGCTGCTGTGGGGGAAGGGCGGACCCCTCCACTGGAAGGGGCGCATAGCAAGGGCTTGCGGGACAGGGAGGTTCTGGGCATGTTTTCCAGGGAAGGCGGCCTTCACACAGTAACCTGAGAGGTGGGCAGGCATGAGGCAGGGCAGGGCTTTGGTTCCTAGGCCCCACAGAGTCAAGTAACAAAGGGCAGGGACAGAACGAGGTGTGTAAAGAGCTATGGGTTGTCCAGGCCCCTGGACTTCGTGAGGAGGAGAAGGCCACGGTGCTCTGTGGCAGGTCCTAGTAAACACTCTCCTCTCCTGTGTCCCACTGGGAACAGCATCTATGGTCCAAAGGAGACTCCTGACTATAGTTGATGCCTACTGTGTAGACAGAGGGGACCATGGGGTTGACTTATGTCGGAAGTGAAAACATCAGCCATCTGCTCTTGGGAAGTCCCTCTGCATTCACGGTGGAGAGGCTACACTAAGCAGAAATGCCCCTGAGTGTGGGAGGACACTGAGCGGCTCAGTCCTGGCAGGTGTCCCTTGAGTACAGTTGGGTCAGCACTGGAGGTTTAGGTGACAAGGGAGGCTGGGAGCCTGACCATGGTGGGCTGAGGGGGGAGGCAAAGGAGGAAAGTCGGGAGCATAGTAGTGACCTCTGGGGCCTTTTCAGGAAGTGTGGCTGTTAAAGGGCAGAGAGCGAGAGAACTGGCTCAGGGACCATTGGTGGCCCCTCCCCTCTCTTGGATGGAAGGTCCCACACAGAGGGAGGCCAGCCAGTTTTGAGGGAAAGGGGGGCTGTCCCCAAGGAAGGGGAGCTGCAGGAATCACTGCATTGCTGAGCGGTGATGGACCCCAGGGAGCCTGGGTACCAGGGGCCTCACCTGAGGCGGGAGGGGCAGATTCCTGTCTGATGGGACCCCAGGGAGCCTGGGTACCAGGGGCCTCACCTGAGGTGGGAGGGGCAGATTCCTGTCTGATGGGACCCCAGGGAGCCTGGGTACCAGGGGCCTCACCTGAGGCGGGAGGGGCAGATTCCTGTCTGATGGGACCCCAGGGAACCTGGGCACCAGGGGCCTCGCCTGAGACAGGAGGGGCAGATTCCTGTCTGATGGACCCAAGGGAGCCTGGGCACCAGGGGCCTCGCCTGAGACAGGAGGGGCAGATTCCTGTCTGATGGACCCCAGGGAGCCTGGGCACCAGGGGCCTCACCTGAGACAGGAGGGGCAGATTCCTCTCTGATGGATCCCAGGGAGCCTGGGCACCAGGGGCCTCACCTGAGACAGGAGGGGCAGATTCCTGTCTGATGGGACCCCAGGGAGCCTGGGTACCAGGGGCCTCACCTGAGACAGGAGGGGCAGATTCTTCTCTGACGTGCCCGGTGGGAAGGGGCACAGGATGGGTAAGGAAGCAGGTGAGTTTGTAGGTTTGAGAGCTCAGAGCTGATCAGTATTGGAAGTATAGGGAGCTGTGCTGGCCCCAATCCACCCAGCCCTGGGGAAGGGAGACCCTGCAGGAGCTCAAGTGGGGGGATGAATGGAGGTGCCAGTCCATAGGGGACCTGGGGGAAGCTCTGCCCCCCACCTGCCTCGCTGTTGGCAGCAGCAGAGCCAGACCACAGGCTCTGCCCGTGAGCCCCCTCTTCACCCTCGCTTCCTGTCTCAGTACAGCCAGGGCGGCCCGGTGATCGCTGTGCAGGTGGAGAATGAGTACGGGGAGTTTAAAAAGGACAAGCGCTACATGCCCTACCTGAGGGAGGTGAGAACGCTGGCTGGCCTCCATATTTTCCTACCTCCTTCCTCAGCCTGACTCTCTCCAACACGCATGCCTGATCCTGTGGGGCTGGCCATTGGCTTGGGGTGGTATTGGCACTCGGGCGATCGGGTTCAGGGTCTCTGTGAATTTTCCATGGAGCCAGGCTGTTGAGATGAACTTCAAAAACTTCACTTTGAGATGAACCGTGAGATTCGAAGAAAATTCCTTTCTGTCTGCTACTTCTATGACCTGAGCACTGGGGTTGGGGAATTATGCCGGAGGAGATACTACTCCAGGAGGGTGGTGAGGATGGCGTTCAGCCCAGCTTTCAGCCTGTGCTATTTGCATCCTCTCTCTTCTCGGTGCTCCTCCACGGATGGAGGTGCCCTGGGAGCACACCTTCAATGACTTGCAGCCTCCCCTTAGGTACCAGCTCTTTAATTTTGGCCACCTCCCCAAAGCACCATCCTGGGCACCAAGCCTGTACCACACAGACCTTTGGGGGACCTTCCAGATCTAAGTTGCAGCATTCTCTGTCGCACACACCCTTCCATACGAACGCAACTGTCTTCACTGCCGAATTTCATCGTATCTTCTTCCTGTGGGAGCAAAGGAAGTGGGTCCATTTGGTGCGATTTTCTCAACAGGCTTTGCTGAAAAGGGGGATTGCAGAGCTGCTCTTGACCTGCGACAGTGAGAGGGACATCGAGGACGGCTGGGTCCAAGGAGGTACCCGTTTGATTATTTCAGGGGACAGAGGAAGCTCTCAGCCAGCCAGTGTGAATCATGAACAGCCCTGGAGAGAGCCAGTGTGTCCGGTGCTCTTGCCCAGTGAGATGTATTGCAGAGATTTGAGGTTACAGGTGAGGATCCTGCCAGCGCTCGTAGTGCCAATGCCATCTCGGTGGCTTTTCCTTGCTGGTCTTCTCTTTAAATAGAGGAGAAACGGAGCTCCTCATACTTAGTACATCTTCCCGCTTCTCCTAACTTCTGTGGTGAGGAATCTGAGTTGGCGCTGGCCGTGGCTCCCCATCCTGTCCACCCGCTAGCGTGGACACTCTATTGGAAGCCATAGGATGAGTGTATAGGACCCTGTTGTTGTTGTCATTTGTTATCCGTCTCATAGCGACCCTACATACAACAGGTGAAACGCTATTGTCAGTTGTTGTTGTTAGGTGACATTGAGTCGGTATCTGACTCATAGCAACCCTACATACAATAGGCAAAACACTATTGTCAGTGTTTCTCTGCTATTCATAGGGTTTTCAATGGTGGATTAGTTTTGGGGAGTGGGTTGCCGGGTCCTTCTCCCAAGCCTACAGTACCTGGTGTTCCCAGGCGGTCTCCCACCCAAGTACTAACCAGGCCCAACCCTGCTTAGCTTCCGAGATCTGAGGGGATCGGATGCTGCAGGGCTATGGCTGCAGGCTGTATAGGACCCTAGTGCAGGCAGAGTCCCACCCTGGAATCTTGCCGTGTGAGCCTCCGTGTAGACACTAAGCAGGGCCTTCCAGGACCCAGCAGCACAAGGTGCTCGCAGTAAGAGAAAAGGCCATGGCTGTGGAAGATGATGGGGCCAGGAGCCTCTGCCAGGTCATTTTTCTGAGGTAGGGTCTTGCTGTGTAGCCCAGCTCCCCGAGTGCTGGGATCACAGGCAAGCACCACCATGCTTGGCTCTACTAGGTGCTCCCTAGTGCGGACGAGCAGCTGCTGTGCACGGCTGTCCTCTCCTTTTGAGTGGCTCTTCCCCTGGACAGTCCTGAGCTGCGGGCCAGGACACCTGCGCTCAGTTCCGAGGTCTCATTGTGTCAGATGGCCTGGTCTGTGTCTCTGGTTAAGGTGAACTGCCCTGCAGGGAAAGGTGGGTGTTCTCACAGTGTCCAGGGATGACGTCCCTTTGTACTTTGCAAAGTGAGCTTCAAGCCAGATCCCATTATCCCTACTCCTCAGTACGTCTCCCCGGGTGTGGGGTGGGCCCGTCCTTCCCCTGCTGGCCCTGGGACAGTGTCTCATTTGCCTCTCCGTCTTTATAGCATTGGCCACTGTGAATCTGCAACTTCTGCGCAACAATTCTCTCCTTCAGCTTCAAAAAGTGCAGGTAAGAGACCTCAGCGATGGAGAGCTTTGCCTGTCCTCCTCCCAGGCCCCTCTCATCTAGACAGCTGGAGTTCAGGGAACACAGGAGGACTTGCAAGAGACTTCCTGTCTGCCCCTTGGCTTCCGTGGCCCGAGGAGTTCTCTTCAGAGACCTCCACGCAGATGAGGTTGAGATCTTTGCATCCACTGCAGAAAAGGATTTAGGATGAGTCAGCGTGAAGCCATGTTGGAGTTTACTAAGAAAAAGTTTTAGTGTAGATTTAAGCAGAGGGAGAGGGCGTGAGGGAGGAGAGGAAGAAGGGGAGGAGCAGGAGGGACTGCCTTATAAGGACAGTGGTACACACCCATGGGACTGGAGTACCCTTCTCGAGAGCGTCATGCTCAAGTGCCTTAACAGACACATGTATAATTCGGGTTAGTTTTGAAGTTGCACCGCTCAGAGGATTTACAGGGCCTCGGCATGCCAGCCATTCCATGCTTCAACATTCTGGTCCTTGACCAGTGTTTTCGAGAGAATTCTGGCTCAGTGCTCAGCCACTTGCTTGGCACCCGACCACCATGCTAAAACCCATACAATGCCACACTTGCTGTGACACTTGTTGGTGGAACAAAGGGGAAACACGTCACTTTGCATGTTGGTGTCAAGCAGTAGAGCCCTGTCCTGGTGCTGGGCTCATTTGCAATCACAACACAGGCGCCACAGGGCAATGGTTAAGAGTATGGTGGGACCTGGAACGGGGCTTGCTGGTTCAAATCCCAGCTCTAGCACTGCCCAGCTGAGTGAAGATGGACATGTTACCTAACCTCGATTTCTCCACTTGAAAGTGGGAGTGAACTGTATCTCCCTAGCGGACAGAATGAATACAGAATGAATTAAATCATACAGAACGAATTAAATCAAGGGCTTCAGTTAGTGCCCAGCACACAGTAGAAGTTCAATAATTATTAGTCATTGAGATGTGATAATAATTATTTTATAGAAATAATATGTGTACTCCATACAGATGTGCAAACATTTATGAATTCTTACATGCTAAATTGTTTATTGGCAAAAATATGCAAAGAGGAAATATTAGAAATATAGAAGAAACAACTAGAAACACAATTACAATGGATACTTCCACACAGATGAGGTAGGATAAAATGAAATAAGGCACAGGGGAAATGAACAATGTGTTGACTAGACAGGGTCACTTAGTGCGAAGAGTTAGGCTCAGTCCTGGGTTTGCACTGTGGCTCTGTCTCTACCAGCTGTGCGATCTCTGAGCCTCAGTTTCTAAGTCAGGAATCACTGTCATGTCCTTGGGTATCCAAGACAGAGTCTCTCAATGCCAGACTCGGATATAAAGAGGTCACAATGACTGACTCTGCTCCCCAGGAACAGCAGTGAGGCGTGGGAGGCTGGGAGGAGTCAGGAGCCCCTGGAGGAGGGAGGCTCAGATCTGCGGGTGTAGATGAAGGAGCACTAGGGAGGAAATAAGGACGTTTGCGTCAACTGGGAAGAGCTCTGAATTGGGAGAAAGGCAGGAATCAGGAGCTTCTCAAATTCTCACCTGGCGCTTTCAGTTTTTCTGAACTTCCCTGCTTTGCTTCTTTGTTTGACTTAGTATGTGACTGGTTTGTTTCCAGAAGAATAAGCCCATTTTGATTATGGAGTACTGGATCGGCTGGTTCGACACGTGGGGACACAAGCACCCTGTCGGACATGGGAACGGTATGTGTATTGCAGTTCTGACTCCGAGTCAAGATTTCCTCGAGTCAGAGCTCATCACACAGATCTTGGCCAACTGCTGCGCTCACGCAGCCCGGTATCATTCAGCCTCGGCCATGCACAAGCACTGCTGAGCCTCTGAGGATGACCCGGTGAATAACGATTGCATCACAATGGAATAACAATGGTTCCCACCCCACCGCACACTTAGAGCTCAGAGTGGCATCAGCAGATCATTAGGAAGTAAATGCCGCACCGCATCCTCCCGCATTTGGCAGGCATGCTGAGGCAAACCAACAGGTGCAGGGACAGAACTCGGACGGGACAGACCTGGTCACGAAGGAAGCTGGCCACAGAAGCTGTTCTGAGTGGCTGGAGGAGGTGGGGCATTTGCACAGTCTTTATTGTTTCTGGAAAACAGACAGGTCATGTCTGTGGCATCATTAGTAACCAGGTGGCCAACGCTGTGAGGGTTGGGAGCTGGATTATGGAGCCAGAGACAGGGACCCCATCATGGCTCTTCCGCAGTGACCTTGTGACCTGAAGCAAGGGTTCTTCCTGTCTAAGCCTCAGTGTCCTAACCCCAAAAACGGCAATGGTCACGAAGCCTAGCTTGCAGGGCTCAAAGGATCGAACACCCCCACTCTGAACAATGCCTGCAATTGCTGTGTGCTTACTATAATTGCTGTGATGATATTTTCCCGTAGCTGTTATGAGAGCAAGCTCACTTTTACTAAAATAATGAAAACTACTCAAAATACTTGTTCACTGGGAAAAGCCAGCTTTGAATCGGAAAGCAGAAAAACAAACAAAACCCACAAAGAAACCACCAATACCAAAACCAGTTATTACTGGTCCCCGTCTATGGGACATTTGCCATGTTTCTTACACGTATGAACTCATCAGTTAGTTTTCTCATCAACTTATGGTGGATCAGGATTTGATATCTTCATTTAAAAGACAAGGAGGGAGGGGCTTTGAGAGAGAAAATAGGTTGCCATTGTCTTACAGATAATAAAGAGCACACACAGGGATGAAGCCCGCATTGAACTAAACCGTGACCAGCCTCATTCCTATTGTGGACCGTGGGAAGGTCATCGCAACTGTTAAATGTGGTGGCAAAATGAAGGCTTCTGTGGCTAAAGATTGAGAACAGCCATTGGTGCGCTATTGTGGTGCTTCTAACCCAGTGTTCCCAGAAACCCTACCCTTGGAGGTGGAACGTGGGTACAACATTTATAAATTAAAACATGAAAATTAGATATTTATGTGACTTAAGATTTCTTGTTGTTGTTAGGAGCCGTCAAGTTGGTATCTGACTCATAGCAACCCTATGTACAATAGGCAAAACAATTTTGTCAGTGCTTCTCTGCTGTTCATAGGGTTTCAATGGCTGATTGTTTTTTGGGAGTGGGTTGCTGGGTCCTTCTCCCAAGCCTACAGCACCTGGTGTTCCCAGGTGGTCTCCCATCCAAGTACTAACCAGATCTGACCCTACTTAGCTTCTGAGATCTGACGGGATTGGATGCCACAGGACTACGGCTGCAGGCAAGATTTCTTAGGCTACTATTTAATATATGTAGTTTACTGTCAAATTTTGCCAACCTTCTGGTGAAAAACATCTCCAACAGAAGTTCTGGGAAATGGCTGGACCTGGTCCCCTGGAGCTCCCTCTCCCTGTGGCTCTGTGCCTGCGAGGTTGTGTGATTGCAAAATGGCTCCAGCTTGGTGCTTCCTGCCTCTCGTCCATCTTGGAGAGGCACAGCCATGTCCTGGGACAGGGCTCACTTTTCTTGCTGGCTCTGGGCACAAGAGTCCAGGGACTGGAGTGAGGAGGCTTAGAGAAGGTGGAGGGCCTTTCAGGAACACCCTGCCCTGTGGTCCTGTTGCACGGCTGATTCTTATGGCCGATTCTACCACTTCTAGGTTGGATGATGAAACAATCGGTTGCGGGATGGGGTTAGAAATCGTTGTTTTCACCCGAGACCCAAGTCTCCTCTTAATTTCTATTTTTTCTGTGTTCCCATCTTCGCCTTCTGCAGAGGTCGAACGTACCGTGTCTGAGTTTATCAGACGGGAGTTCTCCTTCAACGCGTACATGTTCCACGGCGGGACCAACTTTGGTTTCATGAACGGAGCCACATACTTCAGGAAGCACCTAGGTGTTGTGACGAGCTATGGCAAGTGCTGGCGGATGCGGCCCCCTCCCCAGGACGGGTGGGTCAGAGACTTCACACGAGGGCCGACCTACAGTCTGTGCGGCGCACCGAGGATTTTCATCTCTTTTCCTTCCTTTGTGGTGTTCAGGACGCCCCAGCAGCCTGTCATGTCAGGAGGCGGGCTTCCTGGGACTGAGAGCTCAGCCTCCCTCGTGTGGGTCACTGACCCCTTAACCTGACCCTCTAGGAGTGACAGACACAGATGGTGGTCACTGTCAGACACAGCCAGGCACAGGAAACCCCTGGCTGGGAAAGATAGGAGTGTCATCAGGAGTGAAATGGCTGGGCAAGCCCCGCGTCTCCAGGAAGGCTTGAGAGAGCTGCCTCGGTTGGCATGTTGTGCCACGCAGCCTCTGATGGAACAGTCTGGAGGCAGGGGCCGTGTCTTCCTTTTATCTCACCGGCAGTGGCCCTGGCCCATCCCATGGCCGAGTGCGAAGGCAGGGTCTACCCTGAGGGCCGTGGGGCCCATGACAGGGCCTGTGTGTCTTGCAGACTACGACGCTGTGCTGACCGAGGCTGGGGATTATACAGAGAAATATTTCAAGCTCCGAAGGCTTCTTGGACATGTCCTAGGTACTCAGCCCTTGGGTAGCGGAGGGATGGCTCCCCGTGAGGTGACCGTATTTGTGGAAGTGAGGTAGGGAAGGTCTCCCCCGAGGGCGGCCAGCGAGGAGAGCAAGGGCAGCCTGAGGGGAAGTCCTGGGTTTCACCCTGCAGAGCTGGGTGGGTTCGGCTGAGCATTTCTGAGCCTATTGGCTTCGTCACTGAACTATGAAGACAGTGATACTGATCTCCTACATTATGACAACTAAGTTCCAACTCATAAAGCACTTAGTACCATGGATGGGTTGGTGACCCCATACACAAAGGAAAACTCATTCTGTTTAGTTCTTGTTCACTAAATAAACTCAGCTAACCATCTAGGAGGGGTTGGGATTTAGCTCAGTTGGTAGAGCGCTACTCTGCAGTCTCTGAGGTCCGGAGTTCGATTCCCAGCACCACACAATGGGAGATGGACCTGGAAATCCACTCCCAAGGCAATCCTGAAACAATCAGCCATTGAAAACCCTATGAGGGTTACTATGAGTTGGACTCGACTCGACGACAATAACAATAACAACAACAACAACCATCTAGGAAGTTCCAGAAGGAGGGGAGCACTGGTGTTGGGACAGGGGTAAGGCACATCTCCCCGGCCCCTAGGGCCCTGTCTCTCTCTGTGGCTCTGTGCCTGTGAGGTTGTGCGGTTACAAAATGGCTCCACTTTGGTGCTTCCTGCCTCTCCTCCCTCTTGGAGAAGCACAGCCATGTCCTAGCGCAGGGCTCGTTTCTCTTCCTGGCCCTGGGTACCGGGGTCATGGACAGGGGTGGGGAGGCTCAGAGAAGGTGGTGGGTGTTTCAGGAACATCGCCCCCTGTGACTGTTTCTCACTGCAGCCACTCCCCTGCCTCGCCCGCCTGACCCTACTGCAAAGACCGTGTACCCCTACGTGTGGCCTTCATTCTACCTGACGCTGTGGGACGTCCTGCGATATTTAAACGAGGTGAGCACTGACTGGGCACGAGGATGGGGCTGGCCACTGGAGAGAAGGGGAGAAGGACTCTGCCCACAGAGGTGAGGTTCTTTCAAGGGACGTTGAATTGGGAGTCTGAAAATCAGTTCACAGCATCATGCTCAAACTCAGAACAATGGCTCAAGATCCACTTTCTTCTTTGGGCTGACTGCGAAGGGGTTTGAACTTGAAGAGTAAGCATGGGGTTAGGGGGATAGCAGGGTGGTAGAGGACCCTACTTCCAGCTCAGGTGAACCCACCCGGTGAATGCTATTGCGTGGGACTGCATGATGCGTATAGGATCCATGACGGAAAAGCTCTGGGTAGGAACTCACAAAACGTCTGTCTTCATTCCTCATCAGTTAGGCCCTATCTGTGAATTCTGTGAGTAACTGTGCCACCTTTAAAATGAGACGACCTGTCCAGTTTGAAGAAAACATGAATTCAAAAATACACTCTTGCTGGGCATGGGGAAAAACAAACAAACAAACAAACCAAACAAAAACAAAAAAACAAAAACCAAAAAACCCAGGCAAGCAAATGCTTGAATTCATGGGGAAAAAAATCAGGCAAGCAAATGCTTGAATTCAGGTTGGTTTTACCTCCGCCATCACTATTTTGGGCTGGGGTTTAGCTCAGTTGGTCGAGTGCTGTGCTACACTCTCTGAGGACCCAAGTTCGATCCCCAGCACCACAAAAAGGGAGAAGGACATGGCAACCCACTCCTGAAGCAATTCCGAAACAATCAGCCATTAAAAACCCTATAGGGTTGCTATGAGGCAGACACAACTGGATGGTACCTAACAACAACAACAACAACAACAACAACAACATCACTGTTTTAGATAGAAATAGTAACGGGTACATGGAACATGCTAAGTCAATGTTTTCTGAGTGCCGAACTCATCTGTTGTCTTCAACTATTTTGCAATAAGTTTATTTGCTCTGTTGATCAGCTCTCAAGATGATAGTAATCGTGTCCTCTTCCCCACGCCTCCCCACATCTCCTGAGTTTCCTGGACAGTGGAGACATTCATCCTAAGACATTGTCACTAGCCTGTGCTCTATGATTCCCCATTCGTTGAACTCTTGGGAACCCACACACTATGACAGAGGTCTTGGGAAGAAGGATCTTGGTTTCTCAACGCTTCCCCTCTCATCTTCCCATGTCTCCTTAGCCAGTCAAGTCCAGCACTCCAGTCACCATGGAGAATCTCCCCATAAACAATGGCAGCGGTCAGTCCTTTGGATTTGTCCTCTATGAGACTTCCATCTGCACTGGAGGCCGCCTCCGTCTCCAAGCTCATGACATGGCACAGGTAGGCATCAGGAGGTCCCTGCTGTTGGGGAGTATACTTAGTCACGGATCTGCTTTACTGCGTGGTAGCATTTAGTACCCCAGCGTGGGGGAGGCATAGGGAACACGAAGTCAAGTCAAATGGACTTACTTTTTACTTTAACACACCGGAGAGTCTATGAAGGCCTCTCATTCAGTTGTAGCCATTTCTGAACATCTGTGTTAGTCCCTACCTTATTACGACCTTCATCTGCCTCAACCACAGCCTCTCTTATCCTGGCCTCCCCGGGGGTGGGGGGCAATCAACCTGATGCCAGCTCTTCTTTTCCAGGTGTTTTTGAATGAAACAAGTATAGGGATTGTGAATGAGAACATGGAGTACCTATACATCCCTAGGTTTAAGGTATGTAATCCAGAGTACGCCTGCAGCCATAGTGCTGTGGCGTCCAATCCCGTCAGATCTTGGAAGCTAAGTAGGGGCAGGCCTGGTTAGTTCTTGGATGGGAGACTGCCTGGGAACATCAGGTGCTATAGGCTTGGGAGAAGGACCTGGAAACCCACTCTGAAAAAACAATCAGCCATTGAAAACCCTACGAATAGCAGAGATTCACAATAATCGTGTTTTATCTATTGTACGTGGGATCACTATGAGTCAGACACCAACGTGACGACACCTGACAACAATTCCAGAGTATAGGCAATGCCCTTGAACTCCCCCTCAAAGGCAAACATAGCCTAGTCTTGAGTTAGACCGACAGCTTTCCTCCCCACTATGGTTTGGTATGTCTTATCACCTAGGACTGCAGCAGAAAGCGTGCAGGGCTAAAATCATAAGACACCTGCCAAGCCCCAGTACCCCAACTCCACAGCATAGATTATTTACTGGGCGTGGATTTCCCCATCAGGTCGGAGTCAGTCCCTGGCCCCCCTTGCGGTCTCTGGTCATAGGCAGAACCGAGTCTCCCTGCCTGTCCTCCACGGTCTGCCTTCGAGAGGGGGTGGCCTGAGTGTGGACCAGGATCACTCGGGGTCCTGACGCCAGGCTCTGGAGCCTCCTGCAGCCCCACCTCCTCGCGCTTCCTCCCGGGACTTGGAGGGAAGAGTGGGATCCAGAGTCCAGGCGCTGCCCGGCCATGCTGTCTCCTTGAACTTGTGTGTCCTATGCAGGGCTGTCGGCTCCTGAGGATCCTGGTGGAGAACCAAGGACGAGTCAACTTCTCATGGAAAATGCAAGATGAGCGGAAAGGTGGGCCCTGGCCTGGGAAGCAGCCTGCCATTTCCTTCAGTGACCTGCAAGTTAGCAGAGGTTGGGGCTGGGAGGACGGCAATGAGAGTCAGGCAGCAGGGGGACCTCAGTGCTGGGACCCAAGATGGCGCCTCCTTCCTCCCCCTTCGTCCTACCTTTTCCTGTTCTCCATGGCAGGAAAGCAAAGCCGTTGGGTTGTATACCGGGCTGTCCTAGGGCAGGGCCCCGTCTCCTGTGGTGAATTTCAGAGAAAGTTCTGGTAGTTAGTGGAGAGATGGAGTAGCCATGTGGGAAGACAAGCAAGTGTCCATCACAGCAGGTGGCATCCGCACGTGCCACCTGGCTGCCTTGTCACAGGGCATGCGCGTCTCTGCACGTCTCTGTCCCAAGCCCTGGGGCACCTCCAGCCCTTGCTCCTGTGTTCTCTCCCGCCTCCTGTCTGCAGGGCTGGATGGATCTGTCACCATCAATGGCGTTTCCCTCCAGGGCTTCACCATCTACTCTCTGGAGATGAAGACCAGCTTCTTCGAGAAGTAGGCTCCCCGCACCCAGCAGCCCTGTGTGGTCACATGTCTTGATCTGTTCCGTGTTGCTATAGCAAAATAGCTGGAGATGGGAAATCTCGCCGTGGGACAGCATGTTCATCTCACGGTTCTAGAATTCCGAGGGCACAGTGCCAGCATCGCGTGGCCGGTGTGTGTGTTGAGGGCCAGGCCTGGGGTAGCCTCGCTCTGACCCTCTCTCTTAAGGGCTGATCCTCTCAAGAGCCCAAGGCTCACTTCTGGGGTTGACGACCCCATCCTCTGATCATCTCTCACTGGTCCCACCTCGGAAAGGTCTAAACTGGAGTGGGGGGGGAACAAAACCAAACCACGTCCCAACCACAGCTGCAGGGAATGCAGAGATCCCAGATGCTTCACTTTGCATGTGAAGAGCAAGCTAGTCGGAGAACTGGAGAACCGTAGGGGTTTGCTCTGTGTTATCAGGTGCTGCACATTAGAACTAGAACCGTAGAAGGAGCCTCTCGGTTCCTATTTTCATACTTCCAGTCTCATTCGTCCGTGTGAAACAGAAAGCCCTTCCTGGCAGAGAAAGCTGGGGATCAGTGTTGGGAGGAGGACTGGGAAGGGTGGTCCTCTGCCTCGTGTGTCGATCCTTTTTCCAGGCTCCGCTCTGCCACCTGGAAGCCCGTCCCTGCGAGCTACCTGGGCCCTGCCTTCTTCCGGGGGACCTTGAGGGCTGGCCCTTCTCCCAAGGACACCTTCCTGAGCCTCCCGGTAAGTAAGCCTCCCTCTTCTGCTCTGGTGTTCCAAACACATACTTAAAAAAGAAAATAGTGCCTATGCAAAGGCATAATATTCCTGGGAGGAACACTTGCCTTTATTTCATTCCTCTTCTCCCTCACTCCCAGCGGAGCCTTCCAGCATTTCTCAATCAACCTAATTCATCATTGTTTAGAAAGTACATGAAAAGCCCCTTGAAAACCCAAGCAGTCATGTTTATAGGACATGGTGGAGGTTTTCCTTCAAACCCACCCCTGTTCCAGTTCATCTGTACGTTGGCATGTGCACCTGTAGGTATATCCTTTTTATTTTTATTTTATTTTGTGGTACTGGGGGATTGAACTCAGAGTGCTCCACCACTAAGCTGCACCCCCAGCCCTTTTGTATTTTTTATTTTGAGACAGGGTCTTGCTAAGTTGCTCTGGCTGCCTCTGGCCTCAAACTCACGATCCTCCTGCCTCAGCCTGCTGAGGTGCTAGGGTTATAGGTGTCTACTATGGTGCCAGGCTTACCTGGTATATCTTTTTTTAATGGATACACATTGTTGTAAATGAGCAACATATGAATGTATAAATCAAGTTATTAAAAATGAGCATCTTTTTAATTGTCATTGTAAACTAAAGAATGTTGCTACAATCACTTGAAATTACTGATGGCTTCTTCTCAAAAGTAATTACTATACTAAATTCTAACACTCTATATTGAGTGTTCTAACACTTCTATATTGAATTCATATAAATTGAATCACATGGCATGCATTATATATATACAAGTTCAAGGCCAGAGGTAGCCCGCACAAATTAGCAAGATCCTATCGCAAAATGATTTAAAAAATCAAAACAAAAAAGGGGGATGCGGCTGTGGTTCAGTTATCTATGTATAACTTGGTGCTGGAATTGAACCCATAGGCTCATGCCTGGTAAGCATGTGCCCTACCACTAAGCTGTACTATCAGCCCTTTGTTCAACATTGTTCGTGAGATTCAGCCATTTATTGTTGTATTGATTGGTTCATTTTTACTGTCTTACAGGGTTCACTTAGAAAATGTATTATTATAATATAAATATTCTGCTGTTGATGGACATATTTGAAAGTGTTCCCTCACTTTCAAATTTTGGAATAATTTGAGAAGAAATAATATTAGTTCTTGAAAAGTTTGGTAACATTCAGCAATGAAGCCAACTGGTCTTGTACTTTTCAAACTTGCTAATGGTTATCAGTCTGTTCAGGTTTTATATGCATTCTTGTTTCAATTTTGGTAGGTTATATGTGTCCAGGAATTTATCCATTTCTCTTGGATATTCCAATTTGTTGGTATAGAGTTCATAATAGTCTCTAATGATCTGTTGTATTTCTGTAGTATAAATTATAATTTCTCCTTTTTAATCTCTGATTTTATTTGGACCTTCTGTGTGCTTTTCTTGATTAGTATAGTAAAAGTTTGTGAATTTTGTCTTTTCAAAAAACCAAACTTTAATTTCCTTCATCATTTGTATTGTATTTTTTTTTCCATTTCATTTTTCTCTCTGATCTTTGTTTTTTCCTTCCCAATACTACTTTTGGGATTGGGTTGTTTTAATTTGTTTAGTTCCATGAGTTGCATTGTCAGATTTGAAATCTTTCAACTTTTTGGATATAGGCACTTTTTGCTATGAATTTCCTAGTTTTGTTTGTTTCAAGACATTTGAAGGTTTCTCTTTTGAGTTCTTCATTGATCCATTGGCAATTCAAGAATATGTTATTTAATTACTATGTAGCTTTAAATTTCTAAAATCCCTCTTGCTCCTGATTTCTACTTTTATTCCATCGTGGTCAGATAAGATACACAATATTATTTCAGTTTTTGGTGTTTGTTTGTTTGTTTGTTTGTTGGAACTTGTTTTGTGCTCTGATATGTGATCTATCCTGGAGAATGTTCCACGTGCAGATGAAACGAACATGTTTTTTGCAGCTGTTGCATAAAATGTGTTGTAAATGTCACCTAGGTGTATTTGTTTTCTACAATATAGTTCTCTTGTTATTGTTATTGTTTTGTTTTTTTGGGACAGATTCTCACTGTGTAGCCCAGTTGGCTTGGAATTCACTATGGAGTCCAGACTAGCTTTGAACTAATGATAGTATAGTTTAATTACAGTGTTTATTTATTGACTGTTTTTGCGGATGATGTGTTCATTGATGATAGTGGGGTGCTGAAGGCCTCAACTATCATTACATTGGAGGATGTCTCCCCGTTTAAACCTAATAATGCTTGCTTTACATCACCGTGTCCTCTCACACCTATTATTTCCTTCTTGTTGAATTGATCCTTCTATCATATAGTGACCTCTCTTTTTAGAGTTTTTCCCTTATAGCCTATATTATCTGATGCATGTATAGCTACTGCTGCTCACTTATGATTTTCATTTACCTGGAACATCCTTTTCCATCTGGGATCGTTAATCTTAATTGTCAACTTGATTGGATTCAGAAACAGCCAGAAGATGTAGTATTGGTGGGTGTTCCCACAGATGATTAGACCATGAAGGCTCTGACCTAATGAACAGATGAATCCTGTAATGGATTCATGATATGATGGCATTATTAGGAGGCAATGAAAGGCAGGAAGTAGAGTCTAGTTGAAGGAGATATGCCACTGGGGCAATATCATCACTCACCTCTTCCTTTGTTCTTTTTTTTTTTTTTTTGAAGTCTTTATATATTCTAGATATGGGTCCTCTGTCTGAAGTATTGCTGGCAAAGATTTTCTCCCATTGTGTAAGCTGTCTCTTCACTCTGTTGTGTCCTTTGCTGTGAAAAAGTTTTTAAATTTTATGCAACCCCACTTGTCAATTCTTGCTATTGTTTCCTGCATTATTGGGATCCTATTCAGAAAGTCCTTGCCTATGCCTATGTCTTAAAGTGTTTTCTCTATGTTTCCCTCTAGCAGTTTCCATGTTTCAGGTTTTACATTAAGGTCTTTGATCCACATTGAACTGATTTTTGTCCAAGGTGAGAGAGAGGGATCTCGTTTCAGTCTTCTACAAGAGCACATCCAGTTCTTCTGGCACCATTTGTTGAAGAGGGTGTCTTTTCTCCAACTTATATTTTTGATATTTGTCATGTGGCTGAAGCTGCATGGATTTCATTCTGGATGCTCTACTCTGCTCCACTGGCCCACATAATCTGTTTTGTGCCAGTACCGTGCAGTTTTTGTTGTATTCGTTTGCGTTCTTCTCTGCTTTTCCGGACATCAGGGTAGAAGTCCTACACATTTCCCATCCTATGCTCACTTCCACATTCAGTGCCACTGGACATCTCTCTCTTCCTGTCACTCAAAATCTCTGTGGGTCTCACTTGCCCATGTGAATCTGTTCCTCTGTCTAAAGTCCTCATCCTTTCCAGAGCTGGAATTATGGATTTGTGTTCGTCAATGGACGTAACCTTGGGAGATACTGGAACATTGGACCCCAGGAAACACTGTACCTCCCTGGCGTCTGGCTTCACCCAGAAGACAATGAGGTGAGTCACCCCCACCCCTGCCTTGCCGTGTGTTGCTAGAACTACTTCCCCTGGGGAGATGTAGAGACAATGTCCATTCAGCTCAGACAGAGAGGGCTCTGGCCACCAAAGAAAGGTCTTTGTCAACTCCACCTCAGTGAACTGAGGACTTTCCTGGGCTTACTTACAGGAGGTGGGTGACCTTGGAAGCTGTACCAGTCAAGAGTCCCTGGGCAGCTGTCCCACACAGCCCCACCTCCAGCTGATTCTTCACTTCTTATATAACTTAGCATCACATGCAACTGAGGCAGGAGGGAGTGGTGGTTGGCATCCAGGCAGAGCCTTATGAAGGCCTCTTGAAGGTCATATGAGAGTCTGTGACACTCCTTCCCCACTCCCTCCAAAAAGGAATCTTAATAGCCCCATTAACATTACCATAGGCCAAGCTACCTGCTGTATAATTTTGCCATGATGACTGTCTAAGGTCTCCTAGGTCATTACAGACGTTCTGTTTCAAGATGGCAGTAGTTATGTCTGGCTCAGAGTAACCAGCTAGACTGTAAAGTGTCACAGACTTTCAGATTGGTCTTCATCCTCAGAATACAAGTCAGTGTTTTTCTTGTCCTGTCCTAATTAGGCTTAATTTTTTTCTTTCCTTCTCCTCTCCTCTCTTCCCTTTTCTTTTCTTCTCTCCTCTTCTCCTCTCTTGTTTTCTCTTTTCTCTTCTTCTTTCTCCTGTCCTCTCCTCTCTTCTTTCCCTCCCCTCCCCTTCCCTTCTCTTCTCTTCTCTCCTCTCCTCTTTTATCCTCTCCTCTTTCTTCTTTCTCTTCTCTTGTTTTCTCTTTTCTCTTCTTCTTCTCTCCTCTCCTCCATTTCCCTCCCCTCCCCTTCCTTTCCCTTCCCTTCCCTTCCCTTCTCTTCTCTCCTCTCCTCTTTTCTTCTCTCCTCTCTTCTCCTCTCCTCTTTCTTCTTTCTCTTCTCTTCTGTTTTCTCTTTTCTCTTCTTTCTCCTCTCCTCTCTCCTCTCTTGTCTTTTTTCTTTCTGAGACTGATTCTCACGATGTAGCCCAGGCTGGCCTACATTGTGGGAGTCCATGAACTTCTGCCTCCCGCGTGCTGGGATTATGGCATGCACCGCCATATCCAGTTTAAGCTTAACTGTTCTTAGCATCAGTTTTCCTTCCCTTCCAGATCATCCTGTTTGAGAAGATGAAGAGTGGTTCCACCATCCAATCTAAAGATAAACCCAAGCTGTGAGGCTGCTTCAAAACCTTTCCTGCATTGTTGAAGTTCATCTCTAAGTAGCTCTTCAGGAAGAGTAGAGATGTTGAGAATAGTCAACACAGTATTGCTTACAATAGAAAAAAATGTGACGATTACCTGAAAAATCAATGGAGCATTGTTACGTGTTCTACAGTAAAAGCATATGGTGCTTATTTTTAGGCTTTAACAAATCTCTGAACTGTTTAGTGACTGATTTATCTAGAGAAATACTTAATCTCTAGTAGGTTCTTAGTATCTAATCAAATGTGCCCATGCATATAGGCAGATAGGAATAAAACAAAAACAAGTTTTGCTTCATTTTCCTTAGAGACAGAGGAGTCACGATGCTGTGCATTCCATGCAGACAGAGCTTTGCATTCATGACAAGAAAATGCACAGTCTCGTGTGTGTGTGTGTGTGTGTGTGTGTGTGTGTGTGTGTGGTGTGTAAGAGGAGGAGGAGATGGAGCAAGGAAAATTGACAATGTCTGCGGGTATTCCCTGCAGCTGTGTGTCTCCAGGGTGACCTGGTATGTCATTATGAGGTAGAACAGCAATCGATCTTTTGATTCAAACATATGTGACAGCAAAGTTTGGCGCAGAGTCACCTGTGCCTCCTTCTCCTTTTGCTCTGTGGGTGTGGCTGAGGCTCTCAGAGACAGTGCTCAGGAGCTACTGAGGTACACAGCCATAATAACCAAACTCACCTCAAGTGGCACCACTGGAAATGAATCATGTTCGTCCACACAAAAGCACACCACTGGCCTAAATTCAAGCCACTGCCCTCTAGCAAAATCTTCTCACTATTATATTAAATGTAATGCTAGGGGCTTCAATACCTGAGCAAGTATTCTTGTGTCCTGAGGAAGGAAGGAACCTCCCTCTTTGGAATAAAGAGAAGGGGGCCACATGATCTTCTCTTCCACTAATCTTCATGAATCTCACTGAAAGGAATTTACAGTATGTACCTACACAGTTCCTACGTAAAACTTTATTCCCTGTGGCTCTAGACTCTAATCAACCCATGCTATGGAAGGTGCAGAATAAGGGAGGGAAGCAGAAATAATAACCTGCTGATCACTGGGGGATGTTTTGGCTCAGGTATCATTTCTGTACCATTGACACACAGCAACCACGATGCCAGTGTTCATTCCACCATAAAGGGGGGGAGGTCTGAGTTTCTCCACATCTCCACCAGCACTTGTTTTAAGCTTTTCTTTTTGATTATAGCCTTTCTGGTGGGTAGGAAATGGCTTCTTGGTGGTTTTGAATTGCTTTTCCTTAAAAAAATTTAAGGGCTGAACTCAGGGCCTTCTGCATACTTTGCAAGCACTCCACTACTGAGCTGCGCCTCCAGCCTCCATTTTACTTTTTATCTTGAAACAGAGTCTCCCTAAGTTACGCAGGCTGCCTCTGGCCTCAGAATGGTGATCCTCCTGCCTCTGCCTCCAGAGACATTGGTATAATAGATGGGGATGGCAATGCCCATGGCAGTTTTTTTTTTTATTTATTTACTTATTTATTTACTTATTTATTTACTGATTTTTGCAGTCCTAGGGGATTGGACACAGGGTGCTCTACCACTGAGCTGCACTCCCAGCCTGTTTTTAACTTTTCATTCTGAGGTAAGGGCTCCCTAATCACACAGGTTGCTTGGATTACAAGTTTGCGCCACAGCGCTTGCTTCTTAGTTTTCACTTTATGACTATTCCTTAGTTTGTTGTGCTAGACAAAGATATCATGGAAAGAAAACAAAAAGAAACACAGCTAAAATTCATCAGTCTCCTATTCTGTCAAACTTTAAGACAACTTCTTTTTTTTGCATCTTCAAATATCTGAAATTTGAAATATGAGTACTGAATGATATCACTAAATGCACAGAAAAACATATTTCAGGAAAAACTGTTTTAGTGACATATGTGATAGAAGGAACTTTTCCACATAGGATCAATAACTTGGGCCATTTAAAAAATTCCTTCATCAGCCAAAAAATGACCGAAAATAGCATGTTATAATAATTATTCGGAGGAACTCCCTGTTCCTGTTCCATTGACTCAATGCAAGAAAAAATTGTCTTCTTAAGGTGTTATAAGTATGTCCTTTGTCACTTGATTAGTGAGGACAAACTAATTTTGTCTGCTACTTTCACATTTTCTTCATGTATTTTCTGCTATTGCTCTATCTGGATTGAGAAAGGAATTTTTGTAGATGTATCTGCAGATAATTTAGGAGCCTTTCCTTCTCATGGAATTTTGAGGTGGCAAGAATTTCCAAAGAAAACTTTTGCTTAAAAGATTTGTACCCATGAAAGATCTATTGCTGCTGTCCAAGCGAGCCTCATGAGAGACAGCGATGTGAGGTGGAAGAGTTTTATTAGCAGCCAACAAACAAGCTGCAAGACACGGGTCAATGCCCGTATCCACTCACCTGGCACCACCAGAGGCGGTTTCTATAGCATTTTTTGTGGGGATTTCTGCATCAACCCTAGGGCCTAGGTGGGCCCTGGGTGGTTCCTTAGTTTTGAGAAATGGCCAGTTCTGGAACGTGGGTTGTGATCATCTTATCTAGATCCAGAGGTCATCAAGCACCCAGGACCCAGGAATCTAAGAAAACACGATTGGTGAGAGGTTACCTGCTCAAAGGTAAGGTGTCTGGTTACTGTCACAGCCAGATTCTGCTTTCTACTTTCCTGACAACTACCTTTAAATCGCTTTGGGAGATGGACCTGGCAACCCACTCCCAAAAATCAATCTGCCATTGAAAGCCCTATGAACAGCAGAGAAGCACTGACAATAGTGTTTCGCCTGTTGTATGCAAGGTCGTTATGAGTCGGATATCAACTTGACAGCACCTAACAACAACACCTTTAAATCGCCACCTTTCCTGTAACCTGGGAATGAGGAATGCACACGGGAAGTGAGGGCGCATTTTAAACCAAGTCTGAACTTAGTCTGTAAGGTATGCAGCAGGGTGCAGGGGGGAAAACAAGTACACCCACAAACTGAAGAGAAGACAGGGAGGAGGAAAAACCTTTGATCTGCATGGAGTGAAATGAGAAAATTAAAGCCAGTTTATCAAAGATGTGGTGTTTACTGTTACAAATGGTATATGTGAGACCATTCCAACATACGAAAAATGGTGATATAATAATCCTTATTAATATACTTATTATTATCTTAATTCATGCATAATACTCAATGTTCATATACTTTATAATGCATATTTTATGCTTAAAATTTATATATTTTGTATGCATTTTGGCTCAAAGAGGATATCATATTCATCCTAGAATTATAAAGCTCATGTTCTCTTTTAATAGTCACATAAGCTGAAAATCTATTTTTCTATTTACCTAAATATTTAGAAGTCCTTAACGATTACTTTTGGACATTAAGTCGGTGGTTTTAATCACAGAGTTCAGCATGGTAGCACCCAGCCTGTAATCCCAGCAGCTCAGAAGGCAGAGGCAGGAGGATTGCAAGTTTGAGAGCCACAGGCAGCTCGTACAACTTAGTGAGGCACTGTCTCAAAATAAAAAAAAGGAAGAAATGGGCTGGGGGTGCAGCTCAGTGATAGAGCACTTGCAAAGCATCCATGAGGTCTCAGGTTCAAGCCTCAAGCCCTTAACACTGCAAGCAAAAAAAAAAAAAAAAAAAAAAAAAAAAAAAAAAAAAAAAAAAAAAAAAAAAAAAAAAAAAAAAAAAAAAAAAAAGAGAGAGAGAGAGAGAGAGAGAGAGAGAGAGAGAGAAAATGTTCTGATAATAATAATTGTTATGTGTTTTACTTTAACCCATCAACATTTCCATGTTTCCCTTCTTGACACATCTCAGATGCATGTCTTCACTGAAAAGTGGGTGTTCAGGGGCTCCAGCTGCCACAGAAGCTGAGCAGTCCCACCATCTGCAGTCTTCCCCCCGGAGTCCCAGGAGAGCCCCTCGCACAATTCCATTGCAAGTCCAAAGGCATGGGGACCAGGAGACAGGCTGATGAGTTCCAGTCTGTGTCTGTGAGGCCACAGGAAATGGCTGTCCCAGCTCGCAGACAGGGGGAAATGGTCAGATTCTGGGCATGAATGAAGGTCCAGCCACAGGGATTCACTAATCAATTGGATGTAGGGTGTGAAGTCAAGGCTTTTTCTTGAGTGAAGTGGAAAGTGAGCTGGTCATTGACTAAATAGGACTAGCTGCAGAAACTATGTTCACTTAGGTGAAGTTGCATATGCCCATCAGAAATACAAGAAAAGACATGCCATAGGCTCTGGGGGGGAGGGGAAGCTGGGGTGTGAACTTGTAGGTCACAGCATAAAGATGGCATTGAAAGGCATAGGACTGAAACTGGCCTGACTTTCCAGCAATTCCCTGTCTATGTACCGCTGCAGTCACTTTTGAATGATCTTTACTAAAATTTTGCTCGCCTGTGATATTAATGATATCGTTCCATAGTTTCCACATTCAGTCAGATCCTCTTAGGGATAGGCAGAAATACAGATCTCTTCCAGTCAGTTGGTCAGGTAGCCGTTTTCCAGATCTCATGGTACAAACATGTGAACACCTCCAATGCTGCCTCTGTTTGTTGAAACATCTCTATTGGTATCCCTGCAGGAGTGTCTAATTTATCTTTGCCAGCCTAGGTGTGTAGGTTTGGTGTGGCTCATCTTTCAGTGTGGGGTCGGGAGAACCATAGCAGGCTCACTCTTGGCAGAAGTTAGGCTCAATTTAAAATTCTCCCAGCTGGATTTGTTTTTTTTATTTTTATTGGAAATTTTTAATGTATACCTTAATGTGATTCATTCTGACATGCTTTTCGTTGTGACATTTGCATATATGCATTTTGATGTACATTATTCATATAGGGCCTGCAGCCATAGCCCTGTGGCATCTGATCCCTTCAGATCTCAGAAGCTAAGCAGGGTCGGGCCTGGTTAGTACTTGGATGGGAGACCGCCAGGGAACACCAGATACTGTAGGCTTGGGAGAAGGACCAGGAAACCCCCTCCCAAAAATCAGTCTGCCATTGAAAACCCTATGAACAGTGGAGAAGCACTGACAATAGTGTTTCAACTGTTGTAAGTAGGGTTGCTATGAGTCGGTATCTGACTCGACGGCACCTAACAATAACAACAACAACAACATTCATATAGGTTCCCCCTTACCCTCTTATATGCTTCCCCCCATCTAAGTCTTCTCTATCATTTACTTGGTAATATTTTCCTATATGTCCTTGGGTTCCAGTTCTGTTTAAGACAGAAACTTTTCCTGTAGTGAACTTTGTTTTTATCTTGTCAGAACAATTGCATGCATTTTGTAGACCATTTATATTGACACCATTCTTAGCTTTTTTTTTCCTTTTATTTTGATCTGACCTTTGAATAGTATTTTTCCTTCTTATGATTGTGATTCAGCTCCCACCTATGAGTGAGAATATGTGGTGTTTCTCTTTCTGAGCTTGTGTTCATTCACTTAAAATAATTTTCTCTAATTCCATCCATTTTGCTGCGAATGACCTTATTTCATTTTTCTTGATTGCTGAGTAGTATTCCATTGTGTATATTTACCATAGTTTTTAAAATCCATTCTTCTGTTGATGGGCACTTTGATTGATTCCATATCCTTGCTATTGTGAAAAGTGCTGCATTGAACATGGAGATGCAGGTGTCTTGGTGGTATGATGACCCATCTCCCTTTGGGTAAATTCCCAATAGTGTTATTCCCAGCTGGATTTATACGTAATCCAAGCTCCTATGGAAGTTACACAACAGACTCACCTGGAACTGAAAAGGGAACCACAGCCTTGGAGCTCTTTCTGCACCATTTATCTCCATTCTGTCCATTCTGGATGTGTTTGTATTTTGGGATCAACTCCTGACTGTCTAGATTGTGCTTCTGTCATTCCTCTGTCACAATGTTTATTTGATATTCAAGAAGTTTTGTGATTGATGCTTTCTCTCCTCTATATAGGATTTCCTAGTTGTGTAATTGCACATTTTTTTCCTTTTTTCCCCCACAGTACTGGGGAGTTGAACCCAGGGTCATGTGCAAACTTTGCAAATGCTCTACAGATGAGCTGCATCCTCAGCCCATTTTTTATTTTTTATCGTGAAACAGGGTCTTACTAAATTGTGCAGGCTACCTCTACCCTTGAACCTGAGATCCTCCTGCCTTAGCCTTCTGAGTCACTGGGGTTACAGGCATGTGTCATAGCACCCTGCCATGATTGCACTCTTTAATCTCTCTTTTCTCTTCTCCTTGCTCTTTACATCCCATTTCTACTCTTGATACTGTTCCTAAAATATATCGCAGGAAAAATATTCTTCTAAAATCTTCTCCACTAATGATATTTTAACTTCTCTGTAACTTTCTTAATTTCCAGCTGTGATGTTACCTCATGTTATTTGACTTCTTTCCTGTAATTTGCAGACACTATACTTTGACTTTTACTGGTAACCTCTGCCTTTTACCCACCTGATTGAAGTTCAGAATAATTGAAGCCAGCTCAGTTGGGAGTTGCAGCTCAGTGGTGGAACACCATGGGTTAAATCCCCTAGTACTGAAAGAAGAAGAAGAAGGAAAAGGAGAAGAAGGAGGAGGAGGAGGAAGGGGAAGAGGAGGAGGAGGAGGAGAAGGAGAATTTAATACAAGTTTGAAGTATGGGTGACTTTTACATTTTTTATAAATTCCTAGCAGATTATTCTCAAATTTAATTCTTTCATTATTAATTTGAAAAGATATTTATCACATACTAACTTACAATGTGAAGTTTTATCTATTTCTGGATTCTGTATTTTATTTTTATTGCTCTTTCCATGCCAGATCCACTATGCAGTATGAGCTTAGCCCTTGCCAGACACAGTCCTAAATCTGTACATTCATTAATTTATCATCATAATAACATCATTTAGTAGGTGCTGTTATTAAATTTTATTCACTAATTAAGTTAATGCATATTTATTGAGAAGCTACTATATTTCAAGAACTGTTCTAGATGTTGGAAATGCAACAATGGAAAAGATTATACTTGATAAAATTCTGCCATTGTAGATTTTACCATTCTAGTGTGGTAGACAATAACAGAATTGATAAATACACAAAATTTATCCTGTGTTACTTGACTGTGCTGTTGAGTGTGACCCTGTGGACAACAGAATGAAACGCTACCCATTCTGTGCCATTCATACAATCTGTTCATGTTTGAGCCCAGTGTTGCAGTCACTATGTTACTTCTCATTTTGAATCATGCCACATCAGCAAAAGGAGGTCCCAGGGGCTTTATTCCATTCCCATTATTAAGTCAACTCTACTTCAAGGAGGCAACCCTTCCCCAGTCATTTCTTGAATGCCTTCCAGCCTAGGGGTTCAATTTCAGGCAACCTATTTGACAGAGATTCCTAACAACACCCCTACTGCTCATAAGGTTTTCAATGCTTGTTTAAGGAGTGGGCTTCAGGGTCCTTCTCCTTAGTCTGTCTTAGTCTGGAAGCTCAGCTGAAACCTATCCACCATGGCTGGCCCTGCTGGTATCTGAAATACTGGTAACATAGCTTTCAGCATCACAGCAACACGCAAGCCCTGATAGCACTGTTGTCATTAGATGCCATTGAGACATTTCCTACTCATAGTGACCCTCATAGGTTTTCAATGGCTGATTGTGTCAGGATTGTTTCAGGGAGTGGATTGTCACATCCTTCTGCCATTTTTTGTGTTTCTGAGAATCAAACCTGGGTGCTCAGAGAGTGCAGAGCAGCACTCTACCAACTGAGCTAAACCCCAGCCCTGAGCAAAACACTCTCTGACACTGTGCCATGGCCAGCACTATTGTCAGTGCTTCTTTGCTATTTTAGGGTTTTCATTGGTGGGTTGTTTTGAGAGTGGATTGCCAGGTCATCTTCCAGAGCCTGCAGCATCTGGTATTTCCCAGGTGGTCTCCCATCCAAGGACTAACCGGGCTGACCTTGCTTAGCTTCCAATATCAGGTGGATTGGACGCTAGGGTGCTCCCATAGCACTAGAAGCTGAGAAGCATATGGTGGTACTTGGCTATAGGAACTATAAAAGGACAAAGAGGAACGGACGGCATGTCTGCAAATGTGCCATTTTAGGTATGGGGCCAGGGAAAGCCTCACAAATGGATGATATGCGCATACATGCCCTCAAAAAGTGAAGGAAAAAATCACTTTAATATATGAGTAAAAACTTCTCAGGCAGAACTGCAAGTGCAAGGGCCATGAGGCAAGAACATTTGGTTAAATTTGAAGAAGCCATGGAGGCCTGAGGGAAGATGAGGCACAAGTACAGGACAGGAGGCTGATGAGAACACAGAGATTAATGAGGGGGATAGATCATGCAGGGCCTTGGAGATCAGAGGGAGGGCTTTAATTTTCCCTCTGGGCTGGAAAGCCCATTGGAGTGATAAGAGTCAAAGAGCGGCATGATCTGAGTTGTACATTAACATGGTCTAAGAGTCTGGGGCAAGGGTAAGGATACAGGACTTCATTGCAATGAGGTGAGAGTTAATGGTGGTTTAGACTTGAGCAATGTAGCCAGTGTGAAATGGTCAGATCCTGGGCATGAATGAAGATCCAGCCACAGGGATTCACTAATTAACTGGATGTAGGGTATGAAGTCAAGAATGACCCCAAGGCTTTTTCTTGAGTGAAGTGGAAAGTGGGCTTGTCATGGACTAAATAGGACTAGCTGCAGAAACTATGTTCACTTAGGTGAAGTTGAATATGCCCATGAGAAATACAAGAAAAGACGTGCCATAGGCTATGGGGGGAGGGGAAGCTGGGATGTGAACTTGTAAGTCACAGCATATAGATGGCAATGAAAGGCATAAGACTGGATTCAAAGATTGCCTTAGGGATAAGTAAAGATAGAGGTCACCACAGGTCTCAGGACTTACTCCCAAAAGAAACTCTTTTCCGCCAACACCAGGAAACCACCAATCTACTTTCTGTCTCTGTGGAACTGACTGTTCGGAACAATTCATGAGATCATACAGTGTATGGGCCTTTTATCTACCTTCCTTCACTTAGCATAATGTTTTGAAGTCTTGTCAGTACTGTACCATGTATCAGAACTTCATTCCTTTTTATAACTGTGTACTACTCCAGAGTACAGATATACATGTTTATGCGTTCATCAATTGATGGATATTTGAGTTGTTCCCATTTTGGGCTAATGAGAATAGTGCTTCTCTGAACAGTCATGCATACACTTTTTGTATGGACATATATTTTCAATTCTCTTGGGTATATATATCAGCAAGAGGAATTGCTGGCCATAATGTGACTGTAGGTTTACCTATGTTTATTTGAGGAACCACTGTGCTGTTTTCAAAGTGACTACACCACTTGGTCCATAGCAACGTGTGATGGTTTCCCTCTCTTTGTGCTTTCACCAGCACAGTTTTACACCCACTTCCTTTTATCCTGGATTGTTGAAGGTGGAACCCAGGGCCTAGTCATGCTAGGCAAACACACTGCTGCTGAGCTTCACTCCCAGCCCTAACCTCTGTCTTTGATTATAACCATCCTAGTGGTTGTAAAATGCTCTCTGTGGTTTTGATTTGCATACTCCTAAAATTTTGTTCACTGAAACATTGAACCTAAAAATGTAGCAAGGAGTTATGTAATTCAATTTTAAGAGAGCAAAAACCATCTCTGACATTATGTGTGCATGCCATCTGTCATTTCCCCAGAGGAATGGTGGTGTCTTTCAGCAGGATTCATGGCAGGATACCTTTTCCTTTCAAAGCATATCATGATATTTAATTCTTCAGCAGGATCAAATAAAGAAGCTGTTTAAATGGCCTCCATGTAGCTTTGTGCCTGCAGCTGTATCACTGTGGGGTCTGATCCGGCTAGATCTCAGAAGCTAAGCAGGGTCGGTCTTGGTTAGTACTTGGATGGGAGACCACCTAGAAATACCAGGTACTGTAGGCTTGGGAGAAGGACCTGCCAACCCACTCCCAAAAATCAATCCACTATTAACAACCCTATGTATAGCAGAGAAGCACTGTCAATAGTGTTTCACCTGTTGTACTTAGGGTCAATATGAGTCAGACACTGACTCCATGGCACCTAACAACAACAACAATGTTACTTTGCAAAGTTTGCTATTGAATCTTTCTTTGGTTGAGCCTTTTAAAGAACCATTATCTTAGTGGCCATCCAATCTTTAAGAACATCTTGAAAAAGTAAAAGGACAGGTTGTTGTTGTTGTTAGGTGCCGTGGAGTCGGTATCCAATTCATAGTGACCCTCTGTACAACAGGTGAAACACTATTGTCAGTGCTTCTCTGCTGTTCATAGGGTTTTCAATGGCGGATTGATTTTTTGGGAGGGGGTTTCCAGGTCCTTCTCCCAAGCCTACAGTATCTGGTGTTCCCTGATGGTCTCCCATCCCAGTACTAACCAGGCCCGACCCTGCTTAGCTTCCGAGATCTGACGGGATCGGATGCCACAGGGCTATGGCTGCAGGCCAAAAGGACAGGAGAGTTTTAAAATACGTTATACACCATAGAGTTTTTGAGTGAAAAGTTGTTGTTAGGTGCCGTCGAGTCGGTATCCGACTCATAGCGACCCTCATAGGGTTTTCAATGGCTGACCGTTTTGGGATTGCCTTGGGAGTGGATTGCCAGGCCCTTCTCCCATTTTTGCGGTGCTGGTAATTGAACTCAGGACCTCAGAGACTGCAGCACAGCGCTCTACCAACTGAGCTAAATCCCAGCTCGAGTGAAAAGTACTTACCTTCTCCTGTGTGCTGAAACTATGTTCTAAATGTAGAGCTAAGGGTTCTGAGAAGCAGTCTGCATTTATAATTCCTAAAACACTTATGGCCATAGCCATGTTTGTTTTTGCCAATGAAAATTGCATGCCACCTTTACTTCCTAAGTATTTCCAAGTACTGTACTAAAAAATCATAGCAACAAAAGAATGGAGGAGAAGCACAGTTAAATTCATCATTCGTTTGCCAGACTGCTGAGCTTAAGACAACATCTATTTGTTTCTGTGTGTCCAAATACCTGATATAAAAGATATGGATACTGATTTATGGATAAGTCTCAAATGAATACAATTTTAATGACATGTTTCATAGAAGGAATTTGGCACCTGGAATTCATAACTTGTGAGAATTTTTAAAATTCCTTTTCAGCAGCTAAAAAAGACCTCTATTCAAAATGGGATATAGAGATTAGCCTGATAGACTTTTTAAAAGTAGCCTTTGCAGACTCAAAGCCATAAGCAATTGTCTACCCAAAGTGTTATTATAAATCTTTCCTTTAACATTTGATTGTTGTTGTTATGCGCTGTCAAGTCCAGTCCGACTCACAGAATTCCTTACAGGGTTTTCAATGGCTGATTGTTTCAGGATTGCTTCAGGAATTGCTTCAGGGTTGCCACGTCCTTCTTCTGTTTTTGCGGTGCTGAGGATAGAACCCCAGTCCTCAGAGAGTGGGGAGCAGCAGTCTATGGACTAAGCTAAACCCCAGCCCTAACATTTGATTAGTGATAAGAAAGTATGCCCAATCACTGTTTAACACTTTCATCTTTTCTTCATACCTTGTCTATTTTTATCTAAATACAAAATAATGTATTCTAGATGTAACTAGACATGATTTTGAAGATTTTTCTCCTTGTGAAATTTTGACATGGCAAGAATTCCCAAGGAATTTTTTTTCTTGGAAGACTCACAGCTTGAGTGAAAATAAATGATAAAATTAAATTCGGTTTGTAAAACTGTGTTGTTTAATGTCACACATGATATATTAACCAGATTTCCATTACTGCAATGAAATAGCTGAGACAGCTAAACTTATAAAGAGTTCTCTTAAGCTCCCAGCTTTGGAGGTTCAAAGTCCCAGTGTCTTGCACAGGCTCCGCAGCTTCTCCCTGGCCCTCACTGCCTGGCGGCATGGGTGTGGACAGGGGGAGTGTGAGTCAGGAGCAGGCAGGTGCTGCGTCTCAAACTGGAGCAGAGAACACTGGGCAGAACCAAGATCAGGCTGTTACATCAGCCTCCTGAGACACGCCCCCAAGCCCCTGACGGCCTCTCGTGGGGCCCCGCCTCTTAAAGTGCCACACCGGCAACCAAGCTTCTGACACGTGGGCCTCCAGGACATTACCTGTACTAACACCATAGCAAACGGCATTCATCAGACGATTCTAAAGTGATAAAAATTGTGACATAGCTGAATTTTTATTAATAAGCCTTTGTACATACACTTTTAAAATTTTATATTATAAAGTGTATCTTTTTTATAATTTATAGTACACATTTTAAAAATTGTTTATCTTGTATGCGTTTGTTAGTTCTAAGAGGATATTGTATTTTTTCTAATGTTACAGCTAATTTATTCTCTCAATATTTATATGGCCTGTCAGTCTATTTCCCAATGTGCTTAAATATCAGAAAGCTCTTAATTTTTTTTGGAAATTACATTCATTATTTTCATCATAATCAATAATCATTGTTTATTAAACTTTGTTGTTGTTGTCAGGTGCCGTTGAGTCGAGTCCGACTCGTAATGACCCTCATAGAGTTTTGGATGGCTGACTGTTTCAGGATTGTTCAGGTAATGGACTGCCTCTCCCTTCTCCCACTATTAAACTGTAGCCTACCCATAAAACTTGCATATTTTACTTCATATCACAGATGACATGCATTCCTAGTTTTGAAAGTGCTCCTTCAGATATTAACAACAAATTCCCACAATCCACCTGGTTCCCAGTTCTAGTAGTGCTGCACTGTGCATCTGAAATGGACCCGAGTGACCACTGTATCACTCTGAATGCAGTGATGGCCTGAACAATCCCTGTACCTCCCCTAAGGCCCATGGCTTCCCTTGGCCTTCACTCCTCCTACCCAAGGACGTTGCTCTAGAAGTTCTCCACAGCTTCTCCTACCTCACTGATTTTCACTCCCTACTGAGCAAGATCACCATCAGCATAGAAATTTGCTGTGCTTCCTAACATAGAACACTGCTCTTGACTCAGTTCCCTTCTTTGCCCCCTTCCACAACCTCCTTCATCTATTCCCCTTTCTGGATCCTTGGATGAGTTATCTATCTGTGCCATGTCAGATTCTTCCTCATTCTTCTTTCTACACCCATTCCTTTCAGCCTCCCCAACCCTACAATTCTCCTCTAACTCCACCAAAACTGCCCCTTTGGTTCAGTTCACCAGGGTCTGGCAAATGCACACCCATGGGCCAGTTCTCAGCCTTTCTTAGACATGGGCAGAGCTGACACAGCCCGCCATTCCTTCCTCCTCAGATGGCCACTTTGCTCTCTTGGCCTTCAAGGTCCCCTGCCTCCTGACTTTTCTTCCTTCCTCAGTGCTGTTCCTTCTGGCCCAACTGCTTCCTCCCCTTTGCTCCTTAGGGGTGCCATGGCGGCTGCTTGGTCCTCTGTCTCCATCCCGCTGGTTTACTGGTGATCTTACCCGGGGTATTACTTTCTGTCAAGTCCTGAATCGATATCTCCCTCCCTGACTTCTTCCTGAACCTCAGGTTGGCGTGTTCAACGCCCTACGTGGTCGCGGCCCTTGGACACCTCACGTACACCTGGCGGGCGGCAGGCCCGCGCCTGTTCCTGACGTTCCCTCGAAGCCCGTTCCCTGTCTCAGGCATGGGGTACTGCCTGATGCAGCTTCTCAGGCCCACCATGTTGGTGTCATTCTTGAGGCCTCTCTATTTCTCTTGCCCCACAAACAGGACATGACTTGCTACAATCCTCTTGTCTTTGCTTTCCAAACCTTTCCAGAAATCTAACCCTTGGCACCACCTCCACTGCCAGCCTGGTCGGAGCCAACGCAGCTTGTCGTGTGTTGTTACCATGTGGGTGCCGAGTGTTGCCCTAAGGCCCGTGTGCTAAAGCTTTGGTCCTCTGAGCGGTGATGTTAGCACAAGCTGGAAACTCCAAGAGGCAGGACATCTGTGAACCTTCGGTCATGTACGCTTGAGGGGATGGTGGACCTGGGTCCCTTCCTCATTCTCTATTTCGCTTCCTGGCCACAGGTGGGTGGTTTTGATCCTCCACCCAGTCCTGCCATGATTGCTGCTCACGGGGCCAAGGCAATCAGGCCCACCGACCAAGACAAGATAAACCTTTTTGTCTTAAAGGCGTAAAATAGCACTGCTTTAAGGGAAATAAGAAAACTCTTTATTCTGAGCCAAATAGGAGGGATCGTGGCCCAGGAACCAGGGTCAAATTACCCTGAATGACATGTTGGACTGTGGAAGAGGTCATCTGAGTTTTTATAGTCACGGAAAAAAAGCAAGTTATAATCAGTGCTTTTACAAAACACTGGTTATCAAGGTCATCAGGTAGGCAGGCTTCAGGAAGGCAGGCAAATCAGCAGGGCTCAGATGCGACTTGATTACAATCTTTGCTTTTGGGTCAGTGGAGGGTGGAATATGTCAAGCTTAGCAAAATATTCCTTGTGTTTTTTATATAGAAATCGCAAGGACTTTAGGTCAGATACAGACGCTGATGGTACATGGCTATTGGAAGGGACTAAAGATAACTAGCCTGCAGCCATGGTCCTGTGGCATCCGATCCAATCAGATCTCAGAAGCTAAGCAGGGTCAGGCCTGGTTAGTACTAGATGGGAGACTGCCTGGGAGCACCAGGTGCAGTAGGCTTGGGAGAAGGACCCGGCAACCCACTCCCAAAAATCAATCCGTCATTGAAAACCCTATGAACAGCAGAGAAGCACTGACAATAGTGTTTGGCCTGTTGTACACAGGGTTGCTATGAGTCGGACACTGACTCTATGGCACCTAACAATAACAACAACAACAAAGATAGGCAGAGATAACCTTAGCTCTTTGTAACATTCCATCTCTCCCCAGGCACAAGGTAAAGCAGTGTGCAGGCTCTGCAGTTAGATGTGGCCTCTTCAGAGAACTTGACTTCACAGACTAAGTTCGTGGTCCAAAGCATTTTGTCACCGAAACAGAAAGCTGAGTAACACAGACGGATTGTGCCACAGCTTCCTAAGGGGTCTCTTTCCCCCCTTTTCCACTCCTGGGGACTCTTTAACCTGACAGCCAGAGTGATCCTTTCAAGTCATCATCAATGTCATGTCCAAAGCCTGCGGTGACTCTCCTGTCATTCAAAGTCCTCTTTTGTTTTCTTTTTTTGTTTCGTGGTGCTGGGGATTGATCCCACAACCCCGTGCGAGGCAAGTGCTCTACTGCTGAGCGACACCCCAACCCTTTTTAAAATTTTTATGAAGTTGGGGTCTTGCTAAGTTGCACAGGCTGCCTCTGGCCTCGAGCCTGAGAGCCTCCTGCTTCTGTCTCCTGAGTTGCTGGAATGATGGGCATGCACCGCTGCGTCTGGCCCAAAGCTCTACTGGTAAAGGCTCTGTGTGCCCAGGTCTCTGCATTTCTCTGACCTCACCTTGTACCTCCTTGCCATTACCCTTCTGGCTGATTGACGTCCATGCCTTTCCTGGAACACACGGCCATGTTGCTGCCTGAGTGCCCTTGAATAAGCTGTTCTCTCTGCTTGGCGGCCTTTGCCAGGGAACAGCAGCTAGTTCCTGGCCTGGGACCTTTGGACTGGATCTTTTCTGGATTAGTATGTTCCCAGGGAGACCTCCTCTCTGCATACCCCCACTCCTTTTTTCCTTAGCTCCTTTGTATTTGTGCTATGGACTTTCTTACCTTGACTATACTGTGCAGTTTATTCATCTTCTTAATTTTGGTCTTTTTTCTTCCCTAGCTAGCACAAAGAATTTCCAAGGGAAGGGCTCCTTGCTTGGTCTGTTGACAGATGTCTCCTAAGCACCTAAAACCATGCTCAACACTTAATACATTGTTGTTGTTGTTGTTGTTAGGTGCTGTCGAGTCGCTATCTGACTCATAGCAACCCTGTGTACAACAGGCGAAACACTATTGTCAGTGCTTCTCTGCTGTTCATAGGGTTTTCAATGGCTGATTGATTTTTGGGAGGGGGTTGCTAGGTCCTTCTCCCAAGCCTACAGCACCTGGTGTTCCCAGGCGGTCTCCCATCCAAGGACTAACCAGGCCCAACCCTGCTCAGCTTTTGAGATCTGACGGGATTGGAAGCCACAGTGCTACAGCTGTAGGCTTTAATACATTGGTCATTGTAAATTTGCTGTTTATTTCTTAACTTATAAGACAGTGCTGAATCAGATCTTTGGCCTTGTGGCCGTCCATCGGTGAGGCTGCAAATGGGGTTTCAACCAAGGGCAGAAGTGAAGTTCACTGCATCCTTACTGGGTGTACACAGGCCCCACTAACACAGTTTCGGGGCTTTGCAGCATTGTCAACTTCTCATAACTTAGATATGTCACCTCTCCCTCATTCCAAGGCCCACATCTGCATGCTAGGCTTTTCTAGTTCCCTTTTGTCTAGGATTGAAATGGACCTAACTTATCCCAAGAAATGCCCTCACATTCTTCATTTGCTCTAGACCCTTGGACATTGTAACTGGACTTTGCTCCCTTGAGCAAAGGAGATGTCCAGGGTGGATGAGGAGGCTGGCTAGAGATGTCTGCCTACAAGGAGGGACGGTGTCACGGTGTGGCCAGGGTCCCAAGGGACTCTGCTATTATAGAAACCATATTTTACATCTCATCCTTATGTGTTTAAGAGATCTTGTCAAGTGTTCTCCTAAAATTCACATATTGTTGTTGTTGTTGTTGTTGTTAGGTGCCGTCGAGTCGGTATCCAACACATAGCGACCCTCTGTACAACAGGGGAAACGCTATTGTCAGTGCTTCTCTGCTGTTCATAGGGTTTTCAATGGCAGATTGATTTTTGGGAGGGGTTTGCCAGGTCCTTCTCCCAAGCCTACAGTATCTGGTGTTCCCAGGCGGTCTCCCATCTAGTACTAACCAGGCCTGACCCTGCTTAGCTTCTGAGATCTGATAGGATCGGATGCCACAGGGCTACAGCTGCAGGCAAAATTCACATATACTGCATTTAAAACATTAGCACAGTGTCCACAAAAATCAGTTATGTGCATGATTAAATAGCTGATCTGTAAACCTGCTGTTACTAAATATACAGGACTGGGTTTTAGCTCAGTTGGTAGAGCACTGCTCTGCACTTTCTGATGACCCGGGTCCGATCCCCAGCACTGCAAAAATGGGAGAAGGATGTGGCAGTCCACTGCCAAAAAACAGTCCTGAAAAATTCAGCCACTGAAAACCCATGAGGGTCACTATGTCGGATACCACTTGACGGCACCTAACAACAACAACTAAATACACAAAGTGAAAGAGCACAGGAGGTAGTTTGATGATCATGTCTCTCGTGTGGCTGCACTGTATGATCTGGAATGATCACAGCCTCCGTTATTCTCCTGTGAGAAGTTCTACAGACATTTCTATTTCTCACGCACTACGTGTAGCATGGGCGTTCTTAACAGGGGAATGTGGTCTTGGGTCTGCTGGAGCAATGGCATAGTCAGGGGCTGAGGATGGTACTCAGAGCCTCACGTGCTAGGCAAGTGCTCTGTCCCTGAGCTGCACCCTGAGCCTAGCCCCAGGGGTTTATTTTATTTTATTTTTAACATTTCTTATATTTTCTAAACTCTCAACAAGGGCGAGATCATGAGAAGACTATGATTCCTATGGAGCAAGGACTTATCGCAATCCAAGCCCCTCGCCAGACCACTTGTTTCCAGTACTCTGGGGGCAGTTCATTGTAACTGTCACCTTGGTTTCCAGGATTTGAATATTTTCATTGTCTGAACTGAGCGAAAATCATTAAACCTTTTGGGAAGGTGAAATGGAAGGAGTGACTCGCTAGTATTTTAAAAACCAAAAGTCTCGATGCCTCCAAGTAACACATCTGGGGTCAATGCTACCTTCGTAGTGCTCTGTGGTGCCATTACATCCAGAGAAAGTAAAATTGTCCTTGAGTGTGAGGAGGCCGTGCTCGGAGTTCTGGACTTCCCACGGGGGGCAGGGATTCTCTATTTTTTAATTTTTTAAGCAATGAGTGACATCCTCTATTTGTCACACAAATAAAAACAAGGGGCGCAGGGGTTAGGGTTAAGGCGTTCAGGGTTTTTGTTTGTCTTGTGGTGCTGGGGATCAAAGGCAAGGTCTTGTGTAAGCCCGCTGTCACTGAGGTCACACACAGCCCCAGTTCAGGATTCTTAGAGCCCATGGTAAGGAGATTTTGGGGCTGGGGTTTAGCTCAGTTGGTAGAGCGCCGCTCTGTAGTCTCTGAGGTCCCGAGTTTGATTCCCAGTACCGCAAAAATGGGAAAAGGATGTGGCAGCCCATTCCTGAGGCAATCCCGAAACAATCAGCCATTGAAAACCCTGTGAGGGTCACTATGAGTCAGACGTGACTGGATGGTGCCTAACAACAACAACAAGAAGGAGATTTTCCTAATGCCTAAAAACCATGGAGATACCGTAATTGTTCAATAGCTTGAGAATGTCCTGATGTTTAGTAGATTGCGCTTACTGTTTGGAAACATGACAAGGGTCAGGTGATGCATGTGAGGAGGCACTGGCGTGCTTGGGATGGCCTTTTACAGGTGAAAGTATTACCAGTTTTGACCCTAAACCAGGCCCTTTTATTCTTTCTGAGTTGTGGAACTAGTAACAGGACTGAGTACTGATGGAACAGGGAAGGAGACTTTTATTCTTGCCCGAGAGCAAGTAGGAGATGAACTCCCAGATCAAGTTCTTCCCCTGTTGGAGGTCAGGAGGTTATAGATACAGGGTTAAGGAAACGACAAGGGTGAGTCCTACGCTAATAAAGGGGAGGACCATTCCTAAATTCCTGGCTCCTTTTTTGGCTCTTCCCGGTTATTGTCACAGCAGCTGTCAACGGTCTCAGGGGCTGTCACTTAGCATGCCACGCAGTTTTAAAGAAGGTAGAGGCTGAGTCGACCATGGAGGCTCACACCTGTAATCACAGCGGCTGTGGAGGATGGAGGCTCACACCTGTAATCACAGCGGCTGTGGAGGCAGAGGCAGGAGGGTCGCAAACTCAAGGCCAGAGGGGGACTGCGCAACTTAGAGAGGCCCTATCTTGAGACAAAAAGTGGAAAATGGGCTGGGGGTGCAGCCCAGTGGTAGAGCGCTTGCCAAAGCACACACGAAGCCCTGGATTCAACCCCCAAGTACACACAGACACACACAGACACACACAGACAGACAGACAGACACACACACACATACAGAGGTTGCCTCAGGCTCACTCTGAGACCCACCTGGTCTGGGCTAGTTCACCTGAAGAGGGACTTCTGGACTACAGACATCCTGTCCTCAAACATAAGCAAGAATAAGATAGGACAGACATTCAGCCAGGTCACCTAGGCAGTACAAATTTAGGGCAGGGTAATAGCAGGACAACTTCTGATTCTTGGTCCATGTTGCTGTTGTTGTTGGGCGCCTTTGAGTCAGGTCTGACTCATAGCCACCCTATGTACAACAGAACAAAACGCTCCCTGACACTGTGCCATGCCCAGCACTATGTCTGTCAGTGCTTCTCTGCTGTTCATAGGGTTTTCAATGGCTGATTGTCCCGGGAGTGCTTCAGGAGTGGATTGCCATGTTTTTCTCCCATTTTTGCCGTGCTGGGGACTGAACCCAGGGCCTCAGAGAGTGCAGAGCTGTGCTCTACCAACTGAGCTAAATCCCAGCCCCAAGATTTCATCCCAATGAGGCCAAAATGTTTTCGCTCATCTTAACCATCAAGCAATCATACACCTTAACAGTGGAGGAAAGGTACTGATTTTGGAGGCCTAGTCATTGATTTTCGGGGCCTACTGCTCTCCCTCATGCCCACAGGAGTGCTCCTGACCCTGCTGGCAGAGCTGTACCGGTCAAAGCCGCAGTGCTTCCTCTCTGGCAGGGTTTTCCCTGTCTGGTTCATTTGCTTGCTTTTGCCTCTACTCTGTTTAACATTTTCTATTTGACCAAACATTGGCTAAATGCTAGGAAAAGAACCTTTCACACAAAAGTGCATGCCTCTGTCCTAAGAACTGAAACTTCTCCTTGTTCCTTTACAAGTTATGTAGATGTGTGGGAAATGGATTTAAAATGTCATGGGTCAGGTGCCATGGCACGCACCTGTGCTACCAATGAGTAGAGACTGGGGCTGGAGGATTTCAAGTCTGAGGCCAGTGCAGCCGGTGCAACTTAGTGAGACCTTGTTTCAAAGTTAAACTAAAAAAGGAGCAAGGGGAGTGTCTCAGTTGTGCAGCTCTTGCTTGGCATGGCAAAGCCCCAGGCAAACAAAACAAAACGAAACAAAAGGTAAACCTTGACGCTCTGAAAAATCATTTACCTCCCTGGAATTTCTTCCAGTAAAGTCTGAATTTTGCTCCTGGACAGAGTTGGTTTGTGATTGATAGAAAGTATAAATTTCATCCAAATATTACACAATGTTCTTTGGGCACGATTCTGTGGCAGGATAATTACATTCATCCTTTCCTAAAATGTGGGGATTTTATTTTTCAAAATCAAAAATTGAAAGTGCCAAGAGGCAGGGCCAGAATAAGACTGGTGGAAACCCAGACGATATTTTGGTTTCCACTGCACTTCATAGGAAATTCTATAATGTGTTATTACTGCAAAAAAAAAAATAATAATAATAATAAAAGAAAAAGAAAAAGGAAAGAACGAAAGAAAGACACTTTCTGTCTTCAAAATTCGAATTGTTTTGTAAGATTTTGGTGTTTGTCCCTTCTTGTCAAATACGGGCTGGGATTTAGCTCAGTTGGTAGAGTGTCATTCTGCAGTCTCTGAGGTCCAGGGTTCAATTCCCACCACTGGAAAAATGGGAGCTGGATGTGGCAATCCATTACGGAGGCAATCCCGAAACAATCAGCCATTGAAAACCCTACGAGGATCGTTATGAATCAGACAGGACTCAATGGCACCTAACAAGAACAACAAAGGCAGCGATGGCCTGGGGTATAGTCAGTGGGTGGAGTGCTGCTCTGCGCTCTCTGATCCCCAGCACCGCCAAAATGGGAGAAGGTCGTGGCAGCACCAGTGAACAGCAGAGAAGCGCCCAGTGTCCGGGAGTTACGTTCTGTTGTACGTCGGGTCGGTATGAGTCGGCACCTGACAACAATGAAGCCCTGAGGGGAGTCACTTTATCCCCGTACTCAAAAAGGTCCGCTGTTTCTGCACCCGTCCGCATTCTGCATGCAAGAAAACATCTTAAACCTGAAGTGCCTCTGAGACTCCGGGGAGCCGAGGGGCGATGGCCTCAGCAAGTGCCCGGACGCTGGGAACTGCCTGGGGATCTGCTCACCGCCCCCTCCGCAGCCAACTGCGCAGGCCCCAGCCCGCCCCGCCCCGCCCCCTCGGCCAAGACCCCGCCCCCTCCCTGTCCATCCCCGCCCTTCCCTCGGCCGAGGCCTCGCCCATTCCCCCGCCCATCCGAGGCCCCGCCTCTCCCAGCCCAACAGAGGCCCCGCCCCCGCCCACCCGAGGCCCCGCCCCTCCCCGCCCACAGAGTCCCCGCCCCTTCCCCCCGCTTACCCGAGGCCCTGCGGCGCGGGGAGGGGCTGCAGGCCTCAGCCAATGGGAGCCCGAGGGCCGGGCAGGTGGCGGCACGGTTGCCTAGGCGACCAGCTCGCGGCCTCGCGCCCTGACCCCAGCCAGCGCCCAGGCTCCGCGCCCGCTGCGTGCGTACTGGAGTGGGCACCGGGGCCCGCGCGCGGAGCACCCAGCGCGCGTGATGGCCACGTGGAGCCTCCGGCGGAGGCCGGGCCGCACGCTGGGCCTCCTGCTGCTGATCCTCGCGAGCTTCCTGGTGCTCCGCAGGTGAGAGCGAGCCCCGCCCAGCACCTGCGGGGCTCCACGCGCCCCAGCCTGCAGCAAGCCGCGCGTCCCCGGGGTCCCGCGGGACAGCGCAGCCTCTTCTTCTTGGGAGCTCTCCACCGTGCGGTGTCCCCCTGCGCCGCCGGGCACCGCGATCCTCCCTGGAGACGCGGGCTGTGGTGACAGCGGGCAGACGCTGTTCTCTGAGTGCCCGGGCCGGGGCGTTGAGCTCCCCACTCCGCGCCGGTGATGCTGAGCTCTGTCCCCCGTGGACACTCTGGGAGGGTCGGCACAGCTGGCCTTCGCGGCCCTCCGGACACCCCCAGCCTTCCCCCGCTTGTCTCCCAGGCGCCGCTTTTCCTCTTGCTCAGAGTACCCTGAGCCCCAGCGCCCGCAGCTAAATTCGATTTACCCCGCGCAGCACAGTCCTGAGGACGCTGCTCACGGGCCTCCTAGATCGCCGGCCCTGATTCGTTTGTTTGTACCATGCGAGGACTGATAAGGGGTCTCCACTCGCTTACCCCCACCCCGTCTCCACTGTCCTTCCTTTCGTGGTCTCTCGTTTACCCCCATCCCAGTACAAACTGTTGTTGATGGCAGGTGGTGGGGTGATGTTGGTGGCAAGTGATTGAATGGTTTTCGTGCGCCTGGGTAAAAGTTTTCTGGGTGCCTTACCCCAGGATTTTTCTGACTTGTATCCGTTTATAGGAGCCTATAGCCCTGACCGTGGGCTGGGATTTAGCTCAGTTGGTAGAGCACTGCTCTGCAGTCTTTGAGGTCCTGAGTTCGATTCCCAGCACCACAAAAATGGGAGAAAGACGTGGCAATCCACTCCCAAGGCAATCCCGAAACAGCCATTGAAAACCCTATGAGGGTTGCTATAAGTCAGACACTACTCGACAGCACACAACAACAACAACACAGCCCTGACCGGGTTGTGGGTTAGCTTAGTTGGTAGAGTGCTGCGCTGCACCCTGAAGACCCAGGTTTGATCCCCAGCACTGCAAAAATGGGAGAAGGACGTGGCAATCCACTCCGGAAACCATCAGCTGTTGAAAACCCTATGAGGGTCCATGTGAGTGGGCCTCGATTCCACCACAGGGCGCCTCAGAACAGCCCTGACCACCTTTCAGGTCCGGCCTGGCACTTTCCATATTCAAAACCTGCCTTGTTGCTGGGAAGCAGACCGGCAGCGTGGCATGGTTTGCGGCTGGACCAGTGAGGAGCTGAAGGCACAGCACCTGGCCTTGGCTTTGGCTGCTTTTCTCGCTGCCGCCTTCGCTTCTCTGAGCTTCCCCTGGCAGGAAGGGGCTTTTTGTTTGTTTGGTTTTACCTTGTCTTGTTTCAAGGGTCTGAATGTTTTTGCTGCCACGAGAGCAGGTTTAGAAACTCTTTACTGTTACCCATTTGAAGACACACACCCTTCCTTTGTTTCTGAGGTGGTGTGACTGTCACAGTATTGAGGAGAAGAAAATGAATCTTTTCTCACTCCGGGGTCCAGAACATTTGCGAGGCATTTTCACTTCCCCAGTTGTTCCCAAGACGTTTGCTGTCTTGGCCGCAGCGCCCAAGCCATTCTTGGCAGGCTGGTCCTGGCTCTGGCTGGATGCGCAGCTTTCCTGTGGGGCGGGGCTGATGCAAGCCCCAGAAGGATGACGCAGGGGGAGCCGGGGGAGCCTCCTGCGTGCGCCAGGGGTGAAGCAGCCTGAGGCTGGCCTGCTGCTGATCAGGAGTGCGTCTGGCCCCGCAGGGACAGGCGGGTCACTGTGCGGGGCAGCGTGGGAGGGCTTGAGACCTCTCAGTGGCACGCTCTCATAGTCCCCAGGAACAGGTGTGGGAAGGGGGTGGGTGGTGGTGTTTGGCAGGGAAGGGATGAGGTGTCAGGAAGCTGACTGGGCTGTGAAGAAGCCTGATCTTCTGGCAGGTGAGCTACCTGTGTCCCCACCCACGTGAGCGGCCACAGTTGCAGTCAGGCTGGGCCTGTGGAGTGGCCTGGGGGTAACAGAGCATAAACAGTGGTGACTGGGCCCAGAGATAGTTTGAAATACTACCCCGGCAGGTGCGACAGAGGTCAGAGCAGCTCTGAGCCCAGTTTACGGCTGCGTTTTAGCATCCTTTAGAGTACGTGTCTTTTCTGCATCTTGTTGACTGTATCGCTGTCCTGGGTGCTTTCTGCCCAGTTCCTTCTGTCAACTCTGAGTGGACACCAGGTGTTGTGAGTGGCCCTAATAGCTCTGAAGGCCAGCGGAGAACAGGCTCTTTGTCTCCACCTCCTCCTGGCTTACCCCAGCTCTGACTGGGTCATTAACTGAGTGGGAGGTGGGGGCCTCTCCCAGCTGTGGCTGGGGAATGCTGGTGTGGCCAGTGGAATATAGGTCACTTGGGAGCTGGCTGCTCAGCTCCGAGCTCTGTGGAGCCCAGCTGTCAGCACTGGCCTCCTGGACCCCAGAAGGCAGGTGTTTGGAGGACAGATGGAGGGCAGGTAGGTGGCTGCAGCGTTTCTTTTTTCCCCTGAACTTTTCCTTGGGTTGACTTGTGGTCAGTCACAGCAGTTTGACTGCATCATATCTAAGAAATAGGAACCTGCATCCAATCCCATCAGATCTCAGAAGCTCAGCAGGGTCAGGCATGGTTAGTCCTAGGATGGGAGACCACCTGGGAACACCAGGTGCTGTAAGGGTTGGGAGAAGGACCTGGAAACCCACTCCCAAAAATCAATCAGCCATTGAAAACCCTATGAGTAGCAGAGAAGCACTGACAATAGTGTTCCACCTGTTGTGTGTAGGGTTGCTATGAGTGAGACACTGACTCGACACCACCTAACAACAATAAGAGATAGGATGACCAGATTGACTTTTTGGGAGGATTTCAGCCTTAAGTTGTTTTTTTTTTTTTTTTTTTTTTTGTCTTGAACAATGGCTTTTCTTGAAAACTATCTTGGTGAAGTACAATTTTTGTGCCACAAAATGTATATAGTTGATTAACTTCAATATATATACAAGAGAGTGCTAAAAATATATGCACGTCTTTGAACAAACATTTCATTTGGCTGTTTTAAGAATGTGCCATATGCTTGCATTCATTTGATCAACGCCATGTTTTGAGCACATTGCTACTGTAATTGTATTCAGTTTTGGAAAGCAATACATAGATGCCGTCTCTGAAAATGCGTATATGTTTAGCACCTCGATGTACTGTACACCTCCAGCTGGAAACTACCATGGCAGGTGAGGTCATGGCAACCCTCAGCAGCCAGCAAACGTCCTCGCCCTCCTTGGCCCTCCTTCCCGCGCACTCCTTGCGCCCAGCCTCTGCCAGCATGCAGTGCTTTGCCCTTTGTGGAGTTTTGTAGAAACATGACCCACGTGTGTCCTCGTTTTCTGCCTGGCTTCTTTCACCGAGCATGTTGTCCTCAAGTCTGTGATGCGTGCTTCGGTGTTTGGCCTCACGCGGAGCCACGTGCTTTCCCCGCTCTCCCTCGCTCCTCCCTCCACCCCGCGAGCCCGACAGTGCCTGTGATACGGTCAAGGCCTGGCTCCCACCTTGACCCTGTTCCTTAACAGAGATGCATCACTGAGCAGCAGTTCAGTCTGCTCTGCGTCTGTCGGGCCTGAGATCTTAGCTGACCAGCGTAGCGAGAGAGGAAAGCCTCCCAGAGCTAGCACCGGGCTCCCAAACGATCCGGTCTTTTCTTCTCTCAGCCCTGTGTCCCACGCCATTCCTGCACTGCCACTGTCTACATACCAGACCCCCCCTCTTCCCGAGGAAAAGGGGAATCTGTCAAACTCACTCTCCTGGGTAAAGGCGGGCATCTTAACTATGCACTGTCCTTTCTTTGATTCAGGTTACAACCTGTCTTCCAAACATACGTGGACAGATTGTGTCTCTTTCTGAGATTCTGTGAGGCTGGTTTATGAGCTTTGCCGACTCTAGGCCTGGACTCTGCGGGAGACCTGAGTCCCTGTCCACGGAATGTACGCATTCTTTGAATGCTGTCTCTGTCGTCTTCTAGTGGTGACATCTTCAGCATCTGGGACAGGTCTCCTACGTAGGCGGCCACCTGTCTGCTGGAGGTGGGGAAGCAAGGCGACGTGGGCGACGTGGGTGACGTGGGCGACGTGGGCCGTGGCTCCCAGTGTAGGTGAGGGACGATGTCCGAGCCGCCCCGTGCTGGGAGAATGGGGGTCTCGCGGTCTGGCACTACTGTGGCACCAGGGGAGGGATCCGGGAAGCTGGCAACAAACCTGGGTCTGTGGTCATGTTTATAAAAAATAGACCTAAAAGAAACTTAGAGGATAATTTATTTAGAGTTAGAAAAGTGCCTGGTCACCAGGACAATCAGGCTGGGGAGTTAGGCTGGCACAGGGCGAAAGGGAAATGGGGAAAGAGAGGGGTGGGAGAGAGGGGG